>JAJONZ010000736.1:0-39518 GCA_029582445.1 Solanum paucissectum
ATTTTCTAAGGAAGCAATGGTTGGTTCAAACTTCTCAGGTAATGTAACAAGAAGTTTCTCAATAACTCTGCTATCAGGAAGCTTATTGCCCAACATTCGTACCTTGATCACAATGCTAAGAAGCCTATCTGAGTATTCTTTGTTAGTTTCAAAATCTTTCATTCTTTGTATCTCAAATTCTCTAATGAGATTCATAGCTTTCATACCTTTGATTCGCTCATCTCCTTGGTATTCTTCTTTTAGAAAATCCCAGATTGTTTTTGCCGATTCCAACGTCATGATTCTGGAAAAAATTGTAGATGAAAGTGCAGCATATAAGCAAGATTTCGCCTTGGATTTTCTTGTCTTCCTTTCCTTGTGAAGCTTGATCTGAGCCATTGTTGGATTGCTTGGTAAAATAGGAATTTCGTAATCCTCCTCTACTGCTTCCCAGAGATCACATGCCTCCATGTGAGTTTGCATCTTGATAGCCCATACTTGGTAGTTCTCTCCATCAAACACTGGTGGAGAAATAACATAAGAACCAGAAGAGTTTTCTGAATCCATGTGTTCTGATGGCTTTTCAAGGCAACAAGTAGGGACTTTGTTGATGGTTCACTTAGACTACACTCACAAGTCCCTTAAGAAGAGGGCTCTGATACCAATTTGTTGGTGTTAACAGCTAAAGAAAAACATACGACAGAAGAAGAAAAAGAGATCTTTTATTAAGCTGAAAGAAGAAATATTTAAATAGAATGAACTCTTAACAATCTGCAGTAAATAATGCAGTAACTGAAAAACAAAATCTTCCTATTAACTAGGCACTAAGTCTACCAACAACTTTACATGCCTAAAGACTAGAAAACTCAACTGAAAGACTAAAACAGAAAATATCTATCTTCTGAAAACACATCAGCAGCCATGTCATTATGCCAACTCAACATCAATTAACAGCTTATGAGGCAGATTTCAACATCTTCTCTATGTCATTTATTTTTTATGTTTTTCTTTGGATTATTGTTGAAACTTCTCATGTCTGTATGAAGCTAAACTTCTCGTTCTAAGTTATGGTAGTTGCATAATTGTTGTTACATAAATTTGAATTGACATGTGTTACGGCTCGTGCGATTACTTAATTCTTTTTCAATTGTTTGATTGTTTGATCATCTTTCAAATAATGTCTATGACAAATTGGACTTGACAGAGGAAATTTTCAAACATAATGAGAGAAAGTACAACTTGGTCTTGAACTCCATAGGAAGGGATAATTGATTCGCTAACATGGATAGAATATATTTGTTGGCCTTGCTTGGTTGATACAGAAGAAAATATATATATATATATATATACTAGTGTCATGGCACGTGCGTTGCATATGTGAATCGTATGTATAGTATACGATGTTGTAAAATAGAATTCATGTTACTAAATTATTATTTTTAGTAAATAATTATAATTTAAAGAACATAGGACAAGTGCTTTAAAATAATTAATACAGATTGTTATAGAGTAACTTGTATTTTGAGATTAAAATGATCAAATATTATTGAAACATTTCAAAATACATTTAAAGTTTAAATATGGGGAGAAAGTGACATTTCTTTAGTAGTAGTATTATTTATGAAAGTCACTATTCATCGGAAAAATCACAATCTTTTGCAAAAGTCACAACTCATCGGAAAAGGCACAACCCTTCGAAAAAGTTACAACCCTTTGAAAAAATCACAACCTTTCGGAAAAGTCACAATCCTTTGAAAAAATCACAACCTTTCGAAAAAAGTCACAACTCATCGAAAATGTCAAACATAAAATTTTCTCAAATTAAAATTAACACAAAACAATAGGAAAAAATATATATGGAAGGATATATAGCTAATGAAGAAGGAAGACGAAAATATATGTTCATGTTATATTCACTATAGAGTTCAATTTGATTAAAATCTCTTGTCACCAACACTTTACTTTCTTTGTTCATTTTTACTTACATATCCATTAAAAATAATTATAATCATGTCTATAATATCATATTATAAGTAAAAGTGAAAATCTATTTTTGAAATAGTGGATTCAACATCAAAACAAATGATTCAATGGACTACGTTGATGCTCGTTGTTTTAGCAAAATTAGAAAGAGACTGCTTCATTTAGGGGTAAAAAAATAAAAAATAAAAAACCAAAGAAGAAATATCTTACCCATATCATATGACTTTATTCATATTTGTTTATTATTATTGTCTTTCCCACAATATTTCGTCATTGTTAACTCATGGAAATCGTAAAAAAAAATACGAGTGTAAATTTATGAATGATTTGCTACAATTTGTTCACCAACTCTTTCCTATGTGGTACCTCGAATTTCTTTAAATTTTTAACTTAATCAACTGTTAAAAACAACCCTAAGATTTTTTAAGAAGAAGAAGAAGAGTAGAAAATTTTCAAATATCGTAGTTTAAAAGTGAGAGGAAATCCTCTATTTATAGCTAACAAATAGTAGTATTAATAGGTGCTAATTGTTCCTTGTCAGAAAAGTTACAACCTTTCGTAAAAGTCATTGCTCATCTGAAAAATCACAACCTTTTGCAAAAGTCACAACCCATCAAAAAAAGGCACAACCCATCGGAAAAGTCACAACCCTTTGAAAAAATCACAACTTTTCGAAAAAAGTCACAACTCATCAAAAATGTCAAACATAAAATTTTCTCAAATTAAAATGAACATAAAATAATAGGAAAAAATAATATGGAACGATACATAGCCAATGAAGAAGGAAGATGAAAATATATGTTCATGCTATATTAATTATAGAGTTCCATTTGATTAAAATCTCTTTTCACCAACACTTTACTTTTTTCGTTCATTTTTACTTACATATCGCTTAAAAAATAATTATTATCATGTCTATATTATCATATTATAAGTAAAAGTGAAAATTTATTTTTGAAATAGTGAATTTAACATCAAAACTAATGATTCAATGGACTACGTTGATGCTCGTTGTTTCAGCAAAATCAGAAAGAAACTGCTTCATTTGAGGGTAAAAAATAAAAAATAAAAAACCAAAGAAGAAATATCTTACCCAAATCATGTGACTTTATTCATATTTGTTTATTATTATTGTCTTTACCACAACATTTCATCACTGTTAACTCATGAAAATCGTAAGAAAAAATACGAGTGTGAATTTATGAATGATTTGCTACAACTGTTTACCAACTCTTTCTTATGTGGTACCTCGAATTTTGTTGAATTTTGAACTTAATCAATTGTTACAAATAACCCTGAGATTTTTTAAGAAGAAGAAGAAGAGTAGAATACTTTATAAATCGTAGTTTAAAAGTGAGAGGAAACCCTCTATTTATAGCTAACAAATAGTAGTATTAAGATGTGCTAATTGTTCCTTATCAGAAAAGTTGCAACCTTTCGTAAAAGTCACTGCTCACCAGAAAAATCACAACCTTTCGCAAAAGTCACAACTCATCGGAAAAGGCACAACCCTTCGGAAAAGTCACAACTCTTTGAAAAATTCACAACCTTTCGAAAAAATCACAACTCATCGAAAATGTCAAAACCCGTCAAAAAAGTTGCAACCTTTTGGAAAAGTCACATCTCGTTAAGAAAATCACAATCCTTTAAGATGAAAGGGTATCTACATTTAATATAATACAAATAATTAAATTAATAAATAAAACAAATTGAGTATTTTTAATTGGGGGTATTATAGTAATTCAACATTCATTTTAGTAGTATAGATTTTAAGGTAGTATATATATATATATGCACTTCACTATCGACTGACGATCGTGTGAATATAGGCATTAGAAATAGTTGAGTAGTCTTAGAGTTATCGTCTTGATGCTCAATAAGTGATATTAACATGCAACTAGTAACACGATAAAAAACCAGAGTCAATTCAAGTGATATTGCTCAACATGATTGAGGAATTCACAACTCTAAATCGATTTCATTCTTTGTTTACATAAAAATATGATCTTCGTTTGGTTAATTGTTCATTAGTTATTTTCATTTTATTTTTAGTTTAGTTAATTAAAAATAATAACTTTGGGACTTACTACTTTGAATAGATAATTAACATTAGTTAAATTTAATAAACATTGCAGTTAACTAATGGATACGATATTTGGACTTAACATCCGATTACTAATACGATCATGTGTATTTGTGTGCCCGTTTGGACACAACATCCCACTTTAACTTAATTCGTATGAAACTTATACCCAGCGGGGCAAAAATTCGCTAGACTTGTGCCTAGAGAAATTAGATCATAAATAAGAATATTTTCGTCCACAATTTCCATTGAATGAGTAGTAGGAACGAAAAATTAAAAACCATATATGGGGTCAAAATTAAAAATCACCCCACAGGTGCAAAAAAATCTCCTTTTAACGCCTTTTTATTTTCTCCTTTTTCTATAGTTGTATCTCCCTTTTCCAACCACTTTACTTTTCTATGTGCAGAGTCCACTATAGACTTAAACTTGAAATAGAAACACACTATCTTCTTTTATTACAGTCTATACAGAATATATGTCATGATATAGCTCAAACAATATTTGGTAATCAATCATATATATAAAAGAACCCTAGGCCCGCCTACGTGGTGCCATCACAAACCACAATTCTCTTTTAATTTATTTTATTTCCAAAACTAGCATTCCCCTTTCGTGAAAAATTGTGACTTTTATGAAAAGTTGCGACTTAATGAAGAGTTGCAACTTTTATGAAAAATTGTGACTTTTATGAAAAGTTGCAACTTTAATGAAGAGTTGCGACTCTTATGAACAGTTGTGACTTTTATGAAAGGTTGTGACCTTTCCACAGGGTTGCAACTTTTTCAAATAGTTGTAACCTTTCCGATAAGGCACAATAAACATTTGTTCACACTAACCTTTGTTGTTTATAAATAGAGGGATTTCCTCTCATTTTAAAACAACGAAAATTCTGAACTTCTTCTTCTTCTTTTGCACAATTAAATATTCGTGTACTTTGCTCCTGTTGACTGGTTCACTGACACCATTGCTTATGTTACATATCCTGATATGTATATTTACAGTCATTAATTTATGCTTATGTTATTAAGGATAAATGATAAGATGTTATAATTTTCATTTTCCTTTACATTATTAATGTTTGTAACTACGTAATCTTGTATGTAAGATAATATAGTGTTTTAGTTTTAATGACTGATAGGTTTTAAGTATTATTTTATAAATTTCGTAATATTAAATTTCCGCGCAATATATATACTGATGCGATAGTAATATTCTCTTTGCGCCTTTCGTTACTCCTAAATATAAGTTCGATAATAACTGACTGAATACACTTAAATATAGTGATCTGCAGTGATAACAGCGGACATTGGAATAGGCAAGGTTTGACATTTAACTGAAAGTACTATACTATATACTTCTACAGAATCTACAACATCCAAAAAATATTCAACTAGAAAGAATTGAAGAATAAAAAGGCACACAAGAAAACTAACTTTCTTCATCATCCAGAGGAAAAAAGTGTATAGACAGTTAATTTACCAACCGATTAAAAAAAGACTGGCAGAACCAGATGAATGAGAATAAGCAAATCGTAGCACTAATTGAAACAAGGATTGTTGGTAAAATTTATACCTGCTGGTTACAACTTGAACTATGCTCCTTAATGGTGTTTTGCAGTGCTCTCTGAAGGAACTTCATGTAGAAACAGTGATTATTCCTTAAACTAACTAACTTCTTTTTTTGATTGACAAAGAAATGTTAACTAATTATTGAAAATCAAAGGCTCGCTGTATTCTCAGCCACCTTGCAATCTCACAATATCCTTCAATTATCAAGGTAATGGGTTTCCTATAATATTTTGTTACTGCCGGCGAATGCAATTGATCAGAAAGTAAACAGGACAGTACTGGGCCTTCAACTGTTTTGAGTTATAGTTGCTTCTTGTTAGGAACCTTCAGTATAGATCATTGCAGAGTAGTTGAGTTTTCAATTCTGCTCTCCTGAACAAAAATTTGTTGTGGACATTGGTTTAGAGAGCTGGGTGGTGTGAGCATCCACTATTATGATTCATGAAAGTTGTAGGGTTCACCCAAACATTTGATAAAAGAAGCTCAGATGATGACTGAAATTGCATAGTACTTTGTCCACAAAAGTAAACACCATAATGGTGCCTCAATGTTATGTTGCTGTCGGTTTCAACAACACATTTGGTTTTGCTTCTTCCGAAGACTGGTAATCTTGTCGCATGCCACACTGTCTGCCATTTTCCATTCTTCCACCCTCAGCTATTCGTACAGTTTTCCTTTGTCGTCGCTTGCGCTTCCTCCATCTTGATCTGCTAATCTTCTTGGAAGCTACTTCAGAGCCTAAGACATCACTTCTCTCCTGGTGGTGGTCGTGCATGTTCAAAACCAATAAGATTCTACTCAAGCATTAAGACGACTACGCAAAGAAAAGGCAACATTTAGCATTATTCTCCCTCCATCCTCCTGGGACACATGTTAAGGGAAGGAGATGATTTCTAATCTTTATTTATTTCTTTTCCTTTCTGTCATAACTACACAGTGACTGAAAAGGAGATGCTTGCCTTGGTCTTTGCATTTGACAAGTTCAGATCATATTTGGTGGGTACCAAAGTTATTGTTTACACTGTCCATGCAACTATTAGGTACCTATTCAACAAAAAGGATGTGAAACCGAGGCTTATTAGGTGGATCTTACTACTGCAAGAATTTGATCCGGAGATCAAGAATAGAAAAGGTACAAAGAATAAAATTGCAGACCACTTATCCAGGTAAGAAAATTCACTGCATGTGCGTGAAGAAGGGCAAATTCATTAGGAGTTTCCAGATGAGCAATTACTAGTCTAGTACACAATTCAAATTCTATGTACACACTTGCGAGTACTTATAGTTACAAGTGGAATTGTTTATTTGTTGGTCATAAGTCCTTAGGATTTGATAGTCCAGCTCTTAAGGGTCACTATATTACTTGTTTGACCACGTACACTTGCGTGTGCATTTGGACACAACATTGATGGAAAATATTTTATTCTAAATTCCTTAGAGACTAAAGATAAATATTGCGGAAAATATTTCTGAAGGCTTGTGATATTCTGTTGTGGATGCGTTGGAAGCCCTTAAATTAAGTATAATTTTAGTAGCTTTATTTATTATTTTAGAATAGGGTTTATATTTCATAGTTTTATAAGGATTAGGTTAAGTTATTAGTTTGGAATAGGATTTAGGTCTCCTACTTTCATAAGAATTAGATTTCCTATTGATGTAATAAGACTCATATTTAAAGGGGCTTTTGATGAATAAACCAGTAAGTTATATTTCAGTAAAAAGCAAGAGATCGGAGTTCTCTCTTCCATTGAACTCTAAGGTTTCAGTCTCCCTTTGAAGAGCTGAAGAGATCGGTGTTCTCTCTTTTAATGAACTCTAAGGTTTCAGTCTCCCTTTAACGAGTTGATTTATATATCGCCCCTGTGAATCGATCCTTCCCTAAAGATACATAACAATTTGGTATCAGCTATGTATCTTTAGGGAAGGATCGATTCACAGGGGCGATATATAAATCAGCTCGTTAAAGGGAGACTGAAACCTTAGAGTTCATTAAAAGAGAGAACACCGATCTCTTCAGCTCTTCAAAGGGAGACTGAAACCTTAGAGTTCAATGGAAGAGAGAACTCCGATCTCTTGTTTTTTACTGAAATATGACTTACTGGTTTATTCATCAAAAGCCCCTTTAAATAGGAGTCTTATTACATCAATAGGAAATCTAATTCTTATGAAAGTAGGAGACCTAAATCCTATTCCAAACTAATAACTATAACTTAACTTAATCCTTATAAAACTATGAAATATAAACCCTATTCTAGAATAATAAATAAAGCTACTAAAAATATAATTAAATACTTAATTTAAGGGCTTCCAACGCATCCACAACATAATCCATTGCTTATGTGACACAATTTGAAAGAGGTTTCCAAAATAGTTTGAGAGCCTTGTATGAATACATTAAAAAGGAAAAATATGTGGCTACTGAAGAGTTAAGTTCTTCCATACAAGATTCATTTGAAGAGAATCTACGGAAATGAGGGATGTGACCTACCTCACCCAAAGAAACAAAAGAATGGTTCTCTTCATCTGAAGTTCCTACACTTCAAGCAAAATTGACGTTGAGATAGAAAAGAAAGAAATTAAGGATGAGAAAATTTATAACTCAAGTGGGGAAAAAAGGAAAGAAAGCGTTGTGATATGAAACTGAGTTTTCATGAGATCAAATAAGTACAAGATTAATTACTTAAAGGTACAACAACATACCTAGCGACCAGCGTAGTCCCACAAAATGGGGTCTAGGAAGGTTAGAATATACGCAGACCTTACTCCTACCTTAAAGGTAGAGAAGTTGTTTCTAATAGACCCTCAACTCAAGGTAATTATTTAATGGTGACAATTGTAAATAGGTATTAGTGGGTAAAAAAAATTAGGTCGAATAGCTATTCCTGCTAAAGTCTATACTTTTAATGGTAATTAAAATATGTGTTTTCCCTTTCTTCATTATGGTCTAATTTCCTTTTGCTCATATTTATTTTTCCCATTACTGATACCTCTTCCGTATTCACTATTTAGTTATTAGTAGATCTAGTTATTTGTTCGAATAAGGGCCGATATAGTTGTTTTGTGAATATTTGATTATAATCGGATTTAATTTGTAGGATCTAATTGATCCGACAAAATCAGATCTAATGTCGTTAAGTATTTAGGAAATTAGATCAGTTTAAATCATCTTTTGATTCTCAAAAATCCTAAAATCAAGAATCAAACTTCTAGTTTGTTTCGTCATCTCTATTATCATAGTGTTTCCATACCACATGATATCAGAACAACTTTATTCTTGGTACCATAACTTACATGGTATCAGAGCTATTTTATTCTTGTGTTGTTCATCATTAAGAGTCTGTTTGGATTGACTTATTTTAAGTGGTTTTAAGCAAAATAACTATTAACCACTTTTAGAGTGTTTGCTTAAATCAAAAAAATTCCTATAAGCCCTTAGCATAATCTGAAATTTGATAAAAATAAGTCAAAAAAGAAAAGTCAATCCAAACAGGCTCTAAACAACATTTACAGGGCAACTTCACCTAGCAGCATCAATAGATGCTAAGAGTTCTATCAACAAAGTTCCGACCAAGACAACTATGAGTCAAAGTGACGATTCCTCTCATTTATCATTTTAACTTACTTGTCACAAGCTGAATGGCAAGAATAATTTGGAATGGGCACAATCTGTCTGTTTGGTAATTGATGGTCAACGGGAACTTGGACACCTAACTAGATAGACAAGAAGGCCTTCACCAAGAGACCCGAAAATGAATGCATGGAGATCACAAAACTCAATGGTAATCGCTTGGCTATTAAACTCAATGGAACCTGCCGCCGTAGGTAAACAATATTTGTTTCTCCCCACTGTTAAGATTGGGGAGCTGCTAGAGAGACTTAGTCTGATGTAGAAAATGTTTGTCAGATTGTAGAAAGGAAGGCAGGGGGAGAGAGGTGTTATTACTATAATAAGATGATTTCTATATGGAAAGAATTAGATAAATGTTATAATGATGAATGGGAGTGTCCTAAGGATACGTAAGAGAAATGAAAAAGGAAGAAAATTTCTAGTAAGATTGAACTAAGAATTCTACAAACGTCTTTCACAAATTCTTGGAAAAGACCCAGCCCACTTTGAAGGATTAGGCGAGAAGAAACGAGGAATATTATGCTAAAAACATACTCCAATTTGGAAGCAAAAAATATAGATTCGTCTGCTCAAGTTGCTACAAAAATGAAAATGATATGAAAAAGAAGTCGTTGTGTGATCCTTGCAAAAAATACTGGCACACTCGCTCTAGTTGCTGCGAAAAATGAAAATCACAAGAAAAAGAAGTCATGGTGTGACTTTTGCAAATATAGTGGCACTCGTGAAACCTGCTAGAAAATCCTCAGGAAATTGCCTAACTGGAAGAGTAAAGGGGCAGACAACAGTGGCAGCTGGGTCTTCTAGAGTACCAGGTCGCTCTCGAAGAATCAGGGTTGAAACCTTCTCCAAAAATGTCACCATTCACCAAGGAGCTATTGAACTTCTCCAATCTCAACTACAAACCAGTAAACCTGATCATTCCACGCTCACTTGTTTTTTTCCCAAACAGGTATTGTACCATCTGTTTTTTTGAGTACCTGATCACATGACATGGAATTCCCATTTTCTCTCAACTTGTACTCCTTATGCAGGAAATAGAGAAGTCAGAGTTGATGGTGGTTCCTTCTCAGCAATTGCTGGAAAAGGACCATCAAATTAACCCCTTTTTTGACTCTTTTTGATGTCCATGATCCAAAATTTTCTTTCAATCTTGTCTCCATCAGTAAATTGACTCAAAACCTTAATTGTTGTGCTATCTTTGACTCAATTTCATGTGTATACGAAGACAAGGTTTCGGGCAGGACGATTGGCAATGCTAGAGAGTCTAAAGGTGTATTTTCTTGAAGATGGTGACAATTCAATAAATTTTAGTTCACCTTGTTTGAACTTTGTTCTAGTTGATAGCAAACTTGTGTTATGACACTATAGACGTGTACATCCTAGTTTTCATTATTTGAAACTCTTATTACCTCTTTACTTTACGAATAAAAGTTTGTTTCTTTCCAATGTAAATTTTGTGAAATGGCTTAACATCACCTTTCATTCTTTTCTTCTCAAAAATATCATGCCCACAAAACCCTTTGAGTTAAACCATAGTGATGCTTAGAGGCCTTCTAGGGTAGCAACTGTAAATGGAAAAAGGTGGTTTTTGAATTTCATATGTTATCACACTAAACTTAGTTGGGTGTACCAATTGAAAGACAAAGGGAAATAAAAACATACGTTGGAGGCTTCTATTATGTTGAGATAAAATTACATGAGAAGATTCAAGTATTTCGGAGTGAGAATGGGAGAGTTTTTTAATGACCAACTAGGCAATTTTTTCACTTCCAAGCAATAGTGCACCAAAGTTCTTGTCATGATACATCCCAACAAAATGGAGTTAAGTATTGAGGAAAAATAGGCATCTTATGGAAGTAACTAGAACCTTAATATTCACAAGTGGAATCCCTAAATTTCTTTGGAGAGAAGCTCTTTTGACAACTACCTATCTTAGTAATAGCATGTGTTCCCGTGTTTTAGGTTTTAAAACCCATTTCATTATGTCATGACATACTTTCCTACTTCTAGATTGAAAATTGATCTATCTTTCAGAATCTTTGGGTGTAGTATACTTTTTCATGTCCGTGATCATAATAGGAATAAACTTGATTTACATGCTAAGAAATGTATTTTTGTTGGCTATGCTCCTAGTCAAAAGGGATTCAAGTGTTATGAACCAAATACTAGGAAGATTATTATCATAATGGATGTCACCTTTTTATAATATCAACTGCTTTTTGGAACTCATCTTCAAGGGGAGAAATGTAACATAAATTCCAGTAATAATAAGGATCCTATTGACCTAATATGTGAGAATCAAAATGCTCTAGGTTTCGTGATAGAAATAGTACTTTTGGTAATCAAAACCTAGATAAGGTACGAGATAACGAGTTAAATAATTTAAATGAAAAAATTAAGAGAATAAAGCCTTTTCATGACTCAATTAATGACAAGTACATGGAACATACAAAGGAATTACAGGTTTCCTCGAGGAGAAACCGGAACAAAAAAAATGATTAAGCACACTCATAAGAACCAAACTCCACCCCCTATGATCTCACTGATACACAAGTACACTTTGATGATACCATACTTACAGGAAATGACTTGTTAGAATGAAGAATTTAAAAAATCAAAAAACATCCAATCTGTCCAAGACTTAGTGGAAAGGGTTACCTGGTACCTGCTGCTAGTGGGAGGTTGTTAGACCCCTAGAATAGCTATGCGACTTCGGTACTGACATGACAAGGACTTGGCATGGGCGTGGGAAAACAATGTGGGTGTGCGACTAAGTGTTGGAGTGCAGCAAAGTGTTTCAAGATGCTGGAGTGTTGACTAAGCAGCTTGGATGTGAAAAGACCAAGTATGTTGGAGTGTTGGGAGGGCAGACTTAGGACCAAGGATGCTAGAGTGTTGGCTAGGCAGACTTGGGCACGATGACAACGACAGGCGTATGGCTCCTTAGGGGCATACATGCAAACAGTGGTATCGGCAAGACAAGGCAAGGCAGCGTGCTGACTTGACAAGACAAAGTTGTGGGAACTTGATGAAGGCAAGGCAGGACAGCCTGTGGGCTTGACAAGGCAAGGCTGTGTAGACTTGACGATGGCAAGACAAAGCTTGATCAGTGTTGGCACAAGTTGGCAGAATTGAAGAAATAAAACTAAGGCTGGGAGACGGCTGAAATATTCTAAGTATGGGCAGATGCAATTCGGCTAAGGCAAATAAATAATATGTGCTAGGCTCATGTATTGTATTTATTTGAATTCGAATTGTAAAGAGCTGTTAGAGTTAGTTTTATTTGGACAGATTTGGCCATGACATGTGTTAAGACACTTGGCAGTTTTGTAATTGTTTGTAACTGCCATGTGTAGATTTAAAATGGGGTGGAAATTCGGCTAAAGCAAGCAGGAGAGTGTTCTATCCCTTAGTTGAATTCATGAAGCCTTTCCTTTGCTGAATACATATTAATAAAGGTTGGGATTCGTCCTGTAAACGTCTGAGTGTTCCTCAATATAGTACGTTGCCTAAAAGTAAAAGAAAATTCTTAAGTGTTAGATTTGAGTGTATTGATAGGCTGAAGTTTGCAAGCGTTGCAGGTTGCCATGCAGTGGTGTTAGACGAAAAAATTGAGCCCGTATCAATTGGTATCAAAGCATAAGACGTACGAGATGGTGACGAACACAGAACTACAAGAATTGGTGTGCAATATAGAGGCATTTGTTGGTGTAAGGGATGGGCACGGGACTGATCCTACGTTTTTGGATCTGTTCACCCAAATTAATGGCTTGAGGACGGAATTTGAGGCATTTCCGACAGAGTTGAATCAATATCGTGTTGATGTTGAAGATCAACTGCTAGAAGGTCTTAATTTTCGTAAAGCAGCAGCACTACAGATCGACGGACTGCTGAAGGAAGACAAAAACCTTCACGCAGAGGTGAAGGTGTTGCGAGTGACCGTTGCTGCTTCTAAACCGACGGGTGGGGATGTCTCTAAACTGAAGTTCCCTGAACCTAAGTATTTCAGTGGTACAAGAAATTCCAAGGAACTGGAAAACTTCATTTGGGACGTGGAACAATATTTCAAAACAAGCCGGATTGCGGAGGACGACAAGTTGAACATTGCTTCTATGTATTTGTCCAGTGATGCTAAACTTTGGTGGCGGTTTCGGAATTTGGATGATGAAGGTGTTGGTCAACCAAGGATTGATACTTGGGCCAAATTGAAGAAGGAAATGAGAGTACAGTTCCTCACAAGCAATGCATCATGATTTTCACATTCATATATACACAAGTATATTTTTTTATGTATACATCCTTTATATAATTCTATAACATCTTCTGCCTATTGGTTAACTATACCGAGAGAGAAACTTAGACCCCTGCAGTCTGGACTTTTTACAGGCAGCTATTGTCTCCTGCAGCAGAAGATAAATTCTTACTACCAAACATGTTTCAAGAACGGATTTCTCCTCTGTATTTCCCTTCTGAGACTAAAAATGAAACTAGCAGTCAGCCTTTCCAGTTCACAATTGCCTCCCAGAAGCAGGTGTTGGTCATGCTGCCACATCGCACACGTTGACATCCTATTCTCTGCTACAATGTATTAATTTACAGTAAATATGTATTAATACCCAATTAATAGCTATCCTATCATCCCTAGCATCACCAGATACTAGGCTGAAATTACTGAATGTTCATCAGAGCTGCGCCAAAAATCAACAGTAAACAGTCTCACCAACACCATACCATAACTTCCTTTCTCTTTAAAAACAGGACAATATTGCTTACTCTTAGTAGTTACATTGAAGCATATTATTGACTTGAAGATCACAAGATAATCTAAACAAAATAAAACGCTAATTTATCTAATATGATTTACTCAAATACCAACCTGCCATTCTTGAAAGTTGCCTATGTAAGCATTAACATCACTTGTTGAATAGAGGTTAGTAATTGTACCAGGGGTTGTAGACTCACCATTTGCTGAAGAAGATCCTGGACCTGGAAGATTACAAAGAAGGGTTAAAATGCCAAACTTTTGTCCTTGCAACAATTCAAAATACTACAACAAATACCAGTTTACATTAGTTCAATCTTAATGTTATTTCTTTTCACTTATCTACTCCATTCATATACATCTCAAGTCACTCTAAATGTTCATTTATCAAAGTCAATACAACAGTCCTTTTCATTTTACTCCTAAATCTATACAATTCAATCCAGGTCAATAATGGAGCAGAGGAACAGTATATTTTATTGGACTACATCTTAAATCTCTGATACAACTATCTCCCTTCAATAATATGTTTATATTTGTTATAACCGTCTATGATTTTTCTTCAAGATTCCAAAATTTGTGCAGACTGCAGCCTTTACAGTAACATACAGACATCACTTAACATTGATCCATTCGTACAATTTTTCTGGAAGGTGCCCTACGTGAGGTCATCTGTGTTTATAACTTTTGAACCATGATTTCTGAGGCTACAAAATTTTGATGAAGCATGACTAGAAGTCTAGAACAATCAATGTGATCCTACTAAAGAAGAATGAAACAAATTCATACGGAAATCAAGTATATATTCGCAAGAAGATAGCACATAACAAGGACCTCTCCTACTTCTAAAATGGTTCAAAAAAATACATCCACAAAGAGAAGGAGAGGCGGCACCCCCTGAATGCAAACAAACTCAATAGCTTCTAGATCTACTGAGTCATACCTTCGCAGATTCTCTGTCTTCACATAAAATATATTTATCTCCTTTCTTTTCGTCTTGCAATGTATGATCTGCTGCATTATTGCCTTCACTGCAGGAGGGACCAGTCCCGCCTTTCTTGCAGCTACGAGAAGCTAACTGAATGTTCCAACGTAAATTTAAGCAATCCTTACACAAACAGAATAAAATTAAATTACAGATCAATATGATGTGAAGATTGGCTAATAGAAATTGTAGAAAGTGGCAGATATGACTTACTGAACCTAAATGACCAAGCTTCCCACAGTTGTAGCAAGATACTTGTTTTGGTCCATAATCTTTGTAGTCTGCGCATAAAAGATGGCCAAAAGCTTTGCAAACCCAGCATTGAATTTTCTATCCACATCAGACCATCAGATTCACCATTAGTTTAAAGTGAACATTGTTTACAATTTACTACTTTCAGAAAGAATGTAATCGAGATAACTAACTAGAATGTTTCACCCAAAGGTATTCCCTAGTAACCAATAAACATGGACTAAAAATCATAAGAGATCGGGGATCAAATCCCAACAGAGGCACACAAAAAATGATTTCCTTCCGTGTTCCTTCTGAGCATGGATCAAACTCTTCTCTAAGCATGATGGGCACTCAGCAAGGGAAACCGGAACCCAAGTGCTACACTAAGCTGTGTTGCCTGGGGTAGCATGACTTGTAATTTAATATTTATGATTGTTTTCCTCTCCAACTTGACCACTTGATGAAATGTAGAGACAGGTGGGTAAATGGCCAATTTTACTGGACAGTTTTCTCTTTTGATAATTGGTGATCTAACCAGTATTTTTGTAATAGGTTTCATAGGTATTGTCTTTCATGGTTCATATTTTGGATCTGGTTTATTCTTAGTGTTGTAATAGGTTGTGTCAAGACTCTAATTATGACCCAAGTGTTGCCCCTATGTGGGAGGGACATAGCTTGGGGAGTTCCTATCTGTGGGGAATAAAATTATGATCAGCCTAATCCTTGGCTTGTAAAGTTCCAGGGTGCCTGTGCTGGTGAGAGGTTGTAAATACCTGGTGGAATAGTAAAGACGCGTGCAACTTGGCCCAAACACCATGTTATGCAAAAAATAATAATAATAATAATAACAACTGATAGTAATGTTGCTTCAATTCAAACATAAAAACATAAAATTACAGAATACATAATTATACGGATTTTCTCATAACGCTAAGAGGATTTTCTTATTAACGCTGTGCAAATCAAACATTAATATAATAGTCTAAGTAAGAGCTCATAGATTGCCGTCAGTGAATTGGGGAGTGTGGAGTGAATATTATTTGTTTTAGAAGTCTTAAAAGAACAGTTTCCTGAAGTAATGACTCAATAGACAGCATAGCACGTATAAACAACAATAATTGTTTACCAGACAAGGATTTATACCAATACCAGAATTAAGTTGATAAACCTCACGTACCTCAAGATCAGTAGAGGAATAACCATCTTTACAAGTGAACATATCATGTCCCGTGTCACCGCATTTTAAACAAAATTCACAAGATTGGGCTTGTAGTATCTGTGTTTTAGCATTCGGACAATCTTTGGCTAAATGACCTCTTCTCTTGCAAATGAAGCAAGCAGTGACCTGGAAATGAAATATGGTTTTTTATGAATATCTATCCCTTGCTACCCCCTCCCCCTCAAAGAAAAGTAAAAGGATAGAAAAGGGAGATAGCATAATATATGTAAGAAAAGTAAGGCCTCAAAAAAGAATGGTAAGCAGGAAGATGAAGCAAATGATTGAGCAAAATGTTGCCTATCACGCAGATTGCTTTGATTTGTAGAACAAGCACGAGTTCATGATTTGCTATTTAACCTAAAACTAGGAAGGAGCTAAGACTAAGAAAAGAAATATTTTTTCGTTCTTTATATTTTGTAAATTCCTTTTTATATGATTATGTTGCAAAACATGCATATATCATATGCAGAAACCAAAAACATGCATGAAATTTATGATTTGGATGTTTCCTCTTCTCTTATTCTAGTATCGGATGAGTTCTCATATGACAATGAGCTCGAATTTAGTGGAGTTTTCTTTTTGGAATTTAAAGGTTCTTCTAAGTTTCTTGAACACTCTAGTGCTTTTGTGAATAGCTTTTATGTGGAAGAATTTGTGGGAGGTGTACGTACTTGAGGATCCTAGGCTATATCATAGAGGTGTTTAATTTGATACATATTTTAGGGAGTTCGTGTTGCTGTTGCCATGCGCATTGGGATACTATATTGATAGAAGTAAATTGGAGGTGCATGTATCATTTCCTATGGCATCTAGACGACAATATTGTTGTGCTTATTTAAGTAGAAAAAT
Organism: Solanum paucissectum; assembly: GCA_029582445.1. Classification (NCBI taxonomy): domain Eukaryota; kingdom Viridiplantae; phylum Streptophyta; class Magnoliopsida; order Solanales; family Solanaceae; genus Solanum; species Solanum paucissectum. The sequence continues at coordinate 17,294 of JAJONZ010000736.1, forward strand.
TTATATTGGGATGATGTCATCCACATGCTTTAGAAGGGTGTATTTATACATGCTAGGATTAATTGTATTAAGTGAACACATGGTCACCATCTTGTTTCGTTACTACCATTATTGCTTATGATTAATGAATGTTGTTTACTAGTGCATGTCTTCTTGATTTTGCGAGGTTTAAATTCGAGAACGAATTTTTTCAAGAAGAGGAGAATGATAGCATTCATGGTGGCATACCTCCAGTAAAGGGCTTGGATAAAGCTTGGGAAATCAAGGAGATGCTTATCATTGAAGAAGAGCCCAGGAATGAGCCGACAAGATGCTTATTGTAGATCAAGAACCCAATAATGAGCCCAAGAATTATGCCAAGGAGTGGGCTAAGTGCTACACATATTTCATACTTCAAGTCCAAGTCCAATAGGAGTAAGATTGGGGACACATGGAGCCCAAGAGGAGGGGCCCAAGAAGGGTTGTTACATGTGAGAATCAAGCCTCCAAAGGGCTGCAATTAATGACCATAATGGCTTTTTCTCAAGCCTAAAAAAGCGGTTCAAAAGTCACAAAATAGGCATGTGTTGGGAGCAAGAATTTGACAGTTTCCTTATTTGTTAGCTAGTTTTGGGAAAGTTTGACATCATATTTTACTTGTTTTCCTAGTTAGGTTTTTATTATTTGTTATTTCCATAAAACAAGGATGTGAATCCCATGCTATTTGGGATAAGGGTAGATTTTGTTATTTTACAATGAACATTATTATTAATATTACTAGTCTCTGGGTACGTGCGTTGCACATGTATCCAAGCAAGGACTGATTCAATGTTATGGTTTCCAACACTTCCAATATTGAGCATAAATCTATGCATAAAAAATCACTAAATTGCAAAAAATAGTTACATGAAACATGAGTCATTTAGTACAAAATTGAACACAATAAATATGACTTTAAGACATTAATAATAGAACCAACAGTGAGAAAAACATATTAAATAAAGCAGTGGCAGAACTAAGATTTTCGCTAAAAGGGGTTCAAAAGAACTAAACACACGAAGGTTCAACATCTACTATATATACATTAAAAACTATTTAAACCATATGTATAAATAGTGTAATTTCCCGTCAAAGAGGGTTTGAATGAACCCTCTCGGCCTTACCCGACTCCCCCGATAAACCAGATGGGTCAAGAATGATCCTTTCAACTTCATCTCATATCAATTTCCGATAAGATTGTGCTTTGTAATAACAATAAATATAAGTGAATAGATTCATTTTCTAATCAGGGTGGCTTGCATTGTTCCTTAAACTTTTGTGTAACCCATAAAATTATTGTGCCAGGTAACTCTTACAAATCTCTATGACTTCATTGCATTATACATTAGCTTCTAAATAACTTTAGGAAATGACTATTCAAATTCATTTTATACTGCAGCATATGAATCTGATATATAATTATACATGAAAGGTAACTTTTCAAATTACTTATCCATTTTTTCAAATTAATTAAGGAAATCAATGCATTGATTTTGAAAGAATACATTATACCTGCATTTGGTTCTAGTCCATATTATTGAACCATACAAAGTAACCTCTCAAATTCTTAACCTTTTGAGAGTAACTGAGAAAATTAATGCATTGTTTTTTAAAAGATTGAATTATATTAATTTATCACCTTTTCACTTTTAGTATTTAGTATAATATAATATCATTAAATACTTAATATTTAATTAATTAAATATATTATAGTATTATGATTGAACATAGGGTAAAATGGTAATCCAACTTTGCACTTTGGAGCTTCCCACTTTTAGTAATACATGATGATTTCTTTTCTTTACACCTTTGGGTGTTGGCAACTTGGGATTTATCTTAACAACTTTATAAGAATGATTCTTCTAGAAGTAAGATTAATTCTTTAACTTGCTATTTTGACTCTTATTTGTAAATTAAAGAAGGTAATTAGTCTTATAGTAATTATTGTCTCTAATTTCTTCAAAATAGGGATCTAGATCAGTTTATTATCTAAGTTCTTGATTTGACTCTATTAATATCATAATTAGCTTTAATCTGCTAATTTTTGAATACTTAGATTGATTAGGGTTCTTAGCACTTAATTTTGAAATTTGGGAATTTTATTCTCGAATTTCGCACATCTTTAATCTTCTTATTTTCGTTTCTGTAATATTTTCTTGTTTTTATTCAAGTAACCCGATTCGTATCAAGCGATCTCCTCAAGCATGGTTTGGAAAACTTATAGCATTGTTATTCAGGAATTTGGCATGGTTCTAAGTGAAGCAAATCATTCTATATTTTATCCTCTCTGCTCCAGGTTTGTGCATGTACTTTTTTTAAAAAAACTAGTAAGAAGGTTTGTGCATGTACTTGGGAGTTTACGTTAATGACGTAGTATCACAGGTAATAATGACGAAGGAATTACCAAGTCAAAACATTACCTTCTTAGCACTGCCATACTAAGGATCTTGCTCGACTAATGTACTTCTTGGGCATTGAGGTTGCTCAATCCAAATCATGTCATTTCACAAATGACATACATAGTTGATATTCTTGAGGTGGCAGGATGATAGATTGTAGGCCTATTAGTACTCCAATAGATCCAAATATTAAGCTCCTACCAGGTTAAGGGAAGCCTTTTAGTGATCCCAAAAGATATAGGAAGCTGGTAGAAAATTGAATTATCTCACCAAGACTCGACCTGAGATTGCCTTCCAGGTTAGTGTTGTAAGTCAGTTCTTGAATTCTCCTTATGACCGTCATTGGAATGTCGTTATTCACATTCTCATATACATAAAATCTACTCCAAGGAAAGGACTACTTTACGAAGACCGAGAAGATGAAAAAAATATTGGATATACGGATGGAACTGGAGGACCCTCCTACAAACGATCCAGTTTTGGATAGCGTGTTCTAGTTGGGGGAAAGTTAGGTGTCTTGGAAAATTAAGAAACAAAATGTGGTTGATAGATCGAGTGCACAAGAAGAATACGAGCTATGGCAATGGTCACATGTAAAGTCATATGGATCTAGCAACTGCCAAAGGGTGAAATTTGAAGAGATAAAAGAAATGAAACTTGTGTGCTAATGAGATTGCACTTCACATTGCATCGAATCTAGTGTTTCACAAGAGGACCACACACATAATGATTGATTGTCATTTTTTTAGTCATGAGACATCGTCACAAAGTTTGTGCAGTCAAATTATCAACTTGCCTACATATTCATCAAGCCCCTAATCGATCCCAAAACAAATTGCATATGTACCAAACATGGTACACAACTTGAGGGGGATTATTAGAATCCTTGTGAATATTCTAGAATATATGCAAATATAGTAGGTAGCTTAATTTACTCCTATTGTAATTAGGTATTTATTTCCATTTCCTTTTAGGTCATATAAACATAGTTATTAAAATCCCAATGGCTTGAGGACAATCAAGTTGAGTGCTCTTTAGTTTCTCTTCCACTTCAAATGTTGAAGTGTGTGACCATCTCATCTAAAAACTAAAGTTACAACTTAGGTTGTTAGAGAGAACACACTTTGATTTACTATATTATATTCTTACCACGCTAGGTCAAGATGAACTCTCTGAGCTAGTTCATAATCAATGAGGCTTGTTTGCTCCATGATCAAGTCCATTTGTGCTACCTTTCCTAAGATATCATTTTTCTTTCTTTCTAGGCTCCCATGACTGGTAGCATTCCATTCCTTGAGCTTTCCTTTCAGAAATTTCAATTGTGTGGCTAATATGAAGTCAGGTCTGCCTAATACTCAAAGAATTCCACCATTCCCTAATCACTCCTTGAACACTGTTGTCTAGAGCCATCAATTCTCGAATTTGAAATAGGATTTACCATGGTTCCAATCTACAAACTGTAGAATGAAGGGTGAATGATCAGTGAGTCCTGGGCAAAGTGGATTGCCTGATTTGCATGAAAGTCTCATCCCATTCTGTAGAGAATAGAAACCTGTCTATCTTTGAGGTCTTCCTTTGATTGTTCCCTCTGTTCCAGGTGAAAGATCCACCAAACAAAAGGTGGATCTATTAGCCCCATGTCGTGGATAAAGTCTGAGAAATCATTCATAGCTCTGGTGAAAATAGGATTGTTGCATCTTTCATGTATGAACCTTGTTGTGTTGAAATCTCCACACACCACCCAGGGACCCTCACAAATACCCCTACGAGCAACAAACTCCCCCAAGAGAGCTCTCCTCTCCAACCTGTTATGAGGGCCATATACTCCTGATAAGTACCAAGAGATATTGTTGCTTAAATCTGTCAACTGACTAGTAATGGAGTAAGCACTTGTGTTGACTAGCTCCCCCTTGTAACTTCTTTTATTCCACATAATCACTACCCCCCCTTCTAGTTCCAGTTACTTCCTGTAAACAAAATCTACCCATCTACTTCCCCATATTTGACTGAAGAAACTAATGACATCCCCTTCTAGCTTTGTTTCTTGTAAAACAACCACCTCTGCCTACCATTTTAACAACAGCAACTTCATTACCTCCCTTTGTTCTTATTGTTCAGTCCCCTCACATTCCAGGATAGAATTTTTAGCTTCATTGATCACCCATTTTTAAAAGCCTTCCCCTAGTTCTTTGTTCACCATCCTTGTATCTAATATTACTTATTGATCCCTGAACCTCCTTTGATTCCCTGTGAGTGTAGTCTTGATGTTTGAACTGTTGAGTTCACCCTTGGTCCCATGTCTCCTTTTGTCAATTTTCGTAAAAAGAGATGGAACATCCCATTCACACCCTTGACAGTGAGCACCAAATTTCTTACTCATTTTTAATACATTATGGTGGACCCAAAATGTAACTTCAGTTTCTGCATTCTGTTCTCTCACCTTCAATGGTGACTTCTTACTGTTGCACATTGTAATCATTGCCCCTAGAATCATTGCATGCATGCTCTGATTTTGATCTTCATCCCCTGTTTCTGCTTCTGGAGGCTCTAACTCGAATTCCTCCTGTCCTTGTTGTTCCAGTTGATCCTCCAGGTCTGCTGACATAATTGGTGTGACACTGATAATATTCTCTAGCAATGGGGAGATAGAACCCTCTTCTGTGATCGGGTCTAAGATCTGTATGTGTTCCCCGGTGCAAATTCTTGGCTCCAATATAACCTGAAGAGGAAGGTCTGATTCTTGCTTCAATGGCTCTTTTGACAAATTTTTGCACCGATTTCCCCTCAAACAAACTGGTGTTTAATTTTTACCCCTACTGCTCATTTATGAAAATTTGTGTATCAAGGTACCCTTATCTTTCAAGACATAATTCGCTAGGGCATAAATTTAGTGTTTTTTACTAACCTTTGATGTCTCCCCACGTGCCCCCTCACATGTTAAATTTTTGAATTTGAAAACCTCCCTACTTAAATCTAGGTCTTCTGACTCATCGTACCCTAGACCCAGGTCTCCCAAAAAGGGTGATTTTCCTCTCTCCTCGGTCTCCTATTCATTCTAAATCCAGTCTCTGCATTTGTTGTCGATCTCGTTCATCATTTCTTTGGTCCACAGGTGTAAAGTTAGACCCAACACTCATATACAAGTGCTGGAATACTGGCGCATCTTTGGAACACAATCGGATGAGGGAGACCACCAAGATAAGTGCAGCTTCTTTTCCTCCCACTTCCAGTCACAGACATAGTGTATTCTGCCAATATCCTTGTTGGAAAATCGAAGAGAATTGATGATCGCAAAGCTCAAAAACTCCGACAGAACTTCCCCATTGGCATGTGCCCACCTGCAAACAACAGTCTGATTTGGGATCTTTTCCCCGTCGAAATGCCCCACCCATCTTCTCAGGATATCTTTGTTGTAGATTTCTGCTGCTCCGGCGGCTATGATGATGTTGCCTTCACCAGAATGAACTGCGATTTTTCCAAACTGCTACTATGGAGATAAACCTGCCAAAAAGACATTAAATTTATTTCCGCAAAGTAAATGGCATTGTGGTCCCTAAGCTTCCATCTTCTGACTTCCTTTCCTTTAACTTCTGAGGCCTGATGCAGTAAATAACAGATCCAAGATCTGACTTTCCAGCTGATTGTCATGCTTCGAAGCACATTGTTCCTCGATTCCATCCAGTCAAACCATGTTTCTGAAGGAGTAACATATTTGTGATATTGTATGACTTCTCCCCAGCTCTAAAATAGATCTTGTGGTCCATTTTCTTAAGCAATCAAGGGGTGATTGGAGAAAAAACACAGTTACGAAGGTTTCCGGCTGAAAGACTTATCTTCTTCTATTTTTTCTTCTTTTTCTTCTCCTCATGTGTATTAACCTTGATAAACTTAGAGAAGATTGAACGAGTTAGAAGAATAACCAATCATAGGTTGAACCTTGAACATGCGCAATCTCAGGATACCTCATGCAATGCTTTATGAAGTAGTCATACAGGGTAGTGAGATTTCCAACGTTTATTAGTCTTCAATAGTTCAATTATATATTCCGGAAATTAAAGAAACTATGTCAAAACTATCTCAGTACCAAAAACTGTTGTTTTATAAATATTTTCTGGTGGACTACCAGAAGCATTTGAGCAAAAGAAAATCATTACCCCAGTACCCCAAATTTTAGCATGAGACTGCACATGCATAAACTACCACAAACACCTCCAACTATTGGTCACAAGTATCTCCACTATACTAAATGAGAAGATCTGATCACAGATGATAAACCCCAATGGTCAGGTGCTTAACTAGCTAGTACTTTGAAGAACACCAGCATTCCCAAGGTACTAAAAACATGAGGAAAAAGATAAGTCAAGTTTTAAAACATCTAACAAGAAAGATGAGAGAATGAAATCAAATGAATGTTAAACTTAGTCAATAGATGGCAATCGCATTAAACATCATTGTAGAAACCACAAAATAAAAGACGGAGAAGAAAGAGCATAAGGAGAACTCAATATAACCAACTTGAGAGAGAGGACTCTATATAATTGGAAAGGTTTTAACATATCATTTTGTATTTTCCCACCACGGTTAGACGCTATTGTTAAGGTTTTTTATTCTAAGTTACTTCTTCAAGGTACCAGTAAAAGAAAAGTTACTTCTGTAAGATACCAATCAGATAAATGATACCTCTTCAAGGGTGCAAAGAGAAACCAAGTCCTACATTAAGTGTTAACCCAGCTGTTCATTTCCTAGACATATACATGTCCAATGGATAGAACATAGATGTGGATATATCATTTGGAACCTTCAAATACACATCAGAGCTGCATCAAATTGATCATACCAGTTTAAAACAGGTGGAAACTCACGTCCACATAACACGGGTAGGACGGGAGAAATAACTAAAAGGAAACCCAGGGAAAAGGTATGTTCCAAGTGTCGACATAACTCACATTGAAGTTTTTGGTCGAGACTGGTAAATAAAATATATCATAAAATTGTGAAGCAGCTTAGTACGACGGTGAAAGTGGTGAAACAATTGTAACCAGACCTTCTTGCAATATTTTCCATTATGCCCATAATGTCCACAGATAAAGCATCGTCGTTTCTTCTTTTCAAGAGGACTACAACCTGCTGCTCCATGGTTTTCTTCACCACATATTTGGCATGCTTCCCATATGCTCCCTTTGAAGTTAAAATATCTTGGGGGCCGCTACAAAAATTGGTAATTATATGCTATCACAGTTGTTGAAAGCAACTATTTAAACATGACATCTGAATTTTAGGTACACTCACCAGAAGTCTCTGCAACACCACACTTCCCTTTTGTTCAAATAATTCAGTCTCCAACACCATCACTTGTTTCACATTTGTTTCAGCATGCCCCTGCAAGGCACTCTCCTTAATAAACCTCTAAAATCAATTGCCAAAGGCTCAAAAAAATCAAATTTTATTAGGAGTTTTATGCTTCCAAGTTCTTCACTCAATGCACAAACAGAAGAAACGTTGCCAATAGAAATGGAGAATAAAAAAAGAAAAGAAAGAGAAGCTATTAACTTTCAGCACATCATTAAGTTGCAAGCACATGATGAAATAATAGGCTAGTAAGGGGTTAGGACAATAATTGGCACCTAAACTATGTTTCTTCCGTTTCAATCCAATACTATTAAAATTACAAAAAGGTGCGAATAAATAAAAATATGAGGCTGAATATCTTTCAATTTCTGTACCTGACTGCAAATAACAGCAGCAACATGAATTTATGTTCCATCGACTCGGCTACGGGTATAAGTTTAAGTGTATTGCAAGAAATCTACACAAACACACACCCATGCCGGAAGAAGCCCCCAGAAAATAGTTAAGTCTAGACAAAAGCCTGTAGCTACCTAGGCCTCGTAAAATGTGCCTGGGAACATTTTTTTTGTGCTCAAAAATATTCGATTGATTTTTTGTAATCATGTTCAGAAACTAAAATTTCTTGAGGCAGCTAGCTGACTTAGAGGAGATACAGGATCACAGAGCACTAGAGGAAGAAGAAATAACCTCTAGATTAGCACTTAACATGGAGTTTGAAAACATAGCTAAAAGGGCAGAGACTACATGGAGGCAGAGGTCCAGGGAAGTGTAAATAAAGCAAGGGGAAAGAAACACTGGTTTCTTTCATAGAACTGCTAATGCACAAAGGAGCATAAACACAATTGCCAAGCTGAAAGTGAGAGGGGAGATCTTGACTTAATCAGAAGAGGTGCAAGAGGAGATAGTAGATTATGAGAAGCTTTACTCAGAGTCAGAAGATTGGAGACCACAACTTGATATAAGGAATTGTCCCATAATTTGAGAAGAGGAAAATAATTTATGTTGATGGCAGTCTTTGACCAACAGGAAATACTGGAGGGCATAAAAATCATGTGCAGGTGACAAAGCACCAGGGAAGGATGGATTCTCCGTGGCTTTTTTTTAATGAATGTTGGGATTAGACGGCTGTGATTGGTCCAAAGGGCGGGTCACAGACGGATTTTTCGGTTATAAAAAAAAAAAAAACCTAATGATGAAGGCAATAGAAATTTGTAACCGGGGAAAATATGCTATAGAAGGAGGTTATCAGGGCAAAATATGAAATGGAGGATTAGTGGGTAGCAAAGATGGTGATTACGCATTTGGAAACCCCTCAGAAACCTTTGACCACTAGTTCTATCTAGAATTAGTTTTATGGTGGGGAATGGTTTGAAAGTGTCATTCTGGGAGGACAAATGGATAGATCATGGATAGATCATAGACCCTTAAAACAGTTATACCCAGACATTCACATTTTAAGCCTTCAGCAACAGGCAATTGTGGCTGAAATGTGTACAGGTCATGATACAATACAGATTGCCTCAAGGCTATCCATTCACGAACTTCAACGCTTCGATGAAGTGTTCACAAGGATGGAGGCTCTTAGGAATGTATGGACGACGAGGAGGGAGTTCCATGCCTTGCATGGGAACATATGCACCTTAAAGGAGCTCCCAGTTGGGCAACACCATGCTTGGATGATAGCTTGGAGCGTGGGAGGCCTAACGAAGCAAGGAGGAGAAAGTGGAGATGTTGTTCCATTCGGCGAGCTGACCTCCACATCGGCGATTCGCCAAACCTCCTTGGCGAGGGTTCCAAGATCGCCAACTGACCCAAGGAGCTACGAAGGGGAAAGATGCTCATTAGGCGAGTTGAAGACCATTGGCGCATCGCCAAGTGGATTGGGCGATGGTCCCCAGACCGCCCAAAGTTCCAGTAGCTCCCCAGCCAAGGCAAGGAACAGGATTCCTCGCCGAGTACATTGGGCGCATCGCCGAGCCATTAGGCGAGCCCGACTTGGCTCGCCCATTGGCCCATTTCGGGTCACTTTTGGGCCCATCTATGTAATAATGCCTAGAACTATAAATAGGCCTTTAGGGGTTCATTTTAGGGAGACTGATTTTGAATATTGTGGTTGTAAACTTAAACTCCTTGTGTGAGTGTGTGAAAGCTTGGTAAAGCTTTTGTTGAACCTTGTTTAGAAACGGGGGTTGCTTGGGATATCGATTCCCTTGAGGTCTTCGTAAGAGTTAGGTGCTTCTTGTTGGATTAACGAAGTGAGGTCTTTGGGTTTAACATACCCATAGGTTGCTCTTTGTTTCCTCTTGTTGTGTCTATCTATTTATCTGGATTAGGTGCTTGTTAGGATCTAGATTGGAGGTTATTGGATTTAATACATCCTTTAGTTGCCAATTGTTTCTTATCTTGTGTCTCTTCTTCTATCTTTCTTTTGTTTCTGCTGTTGTTTGTGATTCCTCTTGTGAGAATCGTATCAGGTCAAGGGTGGAATCTGCATCTCAAAAGAAATTTGAATGACTGGGAAATGGAGAGGATAGGTGCATTCTACAACACAATAGCACCTTTCAGTAACTTAACAGGGAAGAGGACACAGTAGTGTGGAAGATAGGCAGCAATGGGATTTTCACTGTCAATTCTGCATATCGAGATCTAATTGTCTTAAATAACAGGGAGGAGAATTGGTCACGGAAGATGATATGGAGGGTTAAAATTCCATACAAGGTAAACTGTTTCTCTTGGCTGCTGGCTAAGAAAGCAGTGCTGACACAGGAAAATATGAAGAAAAGGGGGTTCCAACTTCGTTCCAGATGTTACTTATGTTGGGAACAAACGGAGACAGTCAACCATCTTTTTTTTACATTGCAAATGGGTAGATCAGCTTTGGGGGATCTTTATCAGCTTAAGAAAGATAACATGGGTTAAGCCTTGGAATATAGAAGGTGTTCTAAAATGCTGGATCAGTGTGGGCAATGCTACTGAAAAAGGAAGAGAGACGAAAGATTGTCCCAGCGTGTATATGGTGGACAATGTGGAAAGAAAGTAATCAGAGATGTTTTGAGGGCAAGCAGAACAATTTACAGAATTTTAAGATGAATTGTTTAGCTCTTTATTACTTTTGGTGTAAAAGGAAGTGCTAGTGCAGCCAGAAGATATTTTTGATGTTTTAGACTATTTGTAACAAAAGGTACAAATAGGAATCTAGTGATATAGACGGTTATACTTTTGGGAGGGAATACATTTTTTGATGTAGCATACATGTGGACATATAGATGGAAAGTTACCATTCTAAAAAAACGGAACCCTAGTGCTGCAAGCGAGGATAACTCACCTCAAAAAGGCAGCAATGGCTCTAATACCATGAGGATTTCAAGGTGAAGAAAACGCTTCTTTCTACTACTTGATGAATTTCCATCCCATGAGAATGGGTACTTGTACATTTAAGTCCTACGACTAAATAAGGAAAGAAATATTACATAATCAATTACCATCCTATATCAATTCTCGATCAATTTACTCCTATAATTATGCCAGGAAATCAATATCAATCAACAGAAACCTTAATCTTTCTCGTTTTAGAATAGGTGTACTTCACTATTTAAACACCCAAAAGGCTTGAGGGAATAATCAATCTAAGCTTTCTCTCAACATTCTTTCATGCGACTTTATTTCCCACATGGTATTAGAGTCATACTCATTCATATGTTTGGTTTACCCAATGTTGGACTTATGTTTAGTTTACCCCTTATGTTATGTTGTTCATGCTCCAGATGTCCATTTGTGAGCATGTAATTCTTGGTTTATGAAAGGTTGGGTCCCATGTTATGTTCCTCCAAATGTCCAGTCTTCGATGTGCAAAAGAGTGTTAAGCATCTCAAATAGGTGGAGGAAATGAATAGTTTGTTTCCTCATATCGTTTTGAGCAATCCTCGCTTCTTGAGATAGTTTTTTTGGGGTTGAGTTAGGCCTAAGGGTCATTTCTTATCCCCAACATCTTTATCTTTGTTCTTTCTTTTAAAATACTGGTAGTTTGGTCAAAAGTTGAAGTGGAACCCCAAAGCTCCCCATCTCTACAGGCATTTCTTCAACTTCACTGTTGGACAACAAGATTTAATTGTCCGTTGAAGACTCCACACAACATCATCACTTAGTGCTCATGATTATAACCTTCCTCACCATTAGCCTAGAGAGATCCATTGACAATGAACTTTTGAAAATACCATAAGCAGATTCATACTCAAAAGGTAACCACAAAACCAGTAATTATGCTTACTAAATAGTCTATGAAAGGAACAACTTATTATTTGCATCTATTTTAGCTCTGAACTATTGTAAAAAGAAACAAAAGTATGCAATTAAACCCAAATTCAAAACTGGATCTCCTTTTATCATCTGTACTTAAAACTCTACTATTTGAATGACAAGTTCAGTGAAGTGGCAGAGAAAAAAGAGTGCACACACTGAGAATTAGAACTAATGACTTACAATGGTCTCTCGCTCTTCACTCCTCTTTTCTTCTGCTAGTGGTGGTTCCGACGGAGTTTTAAGTTGATCTGAAGAGCACCCCATATCTGCAGACAAATCTTCACCACCTTCAGGGGAGCATGAACATTGTTCAGTGACTGTTGAAGCCATTACATCACCAATAATTTCAGCTTGTTGATTATCTTCTTTCCCACCATCAGCCTAAGAGAATTTAAAGACACTTTTTCTTCAGATACCAAGAGGAGGTTCATATTCAAAAAGAATAATAACTATGCCTCTGATCGTTTTGCTTTTAAATTCAATCTGACTCTGTCCAGAACTAATGATAGGAGGTAGCAAGAAACATTGAAAAACGAATCCGAGACAATCTCCCTTCGGTAACCTACTTGAATGCCCACAATAAAAAATAGGACCAAAAAGGAAAGGTACAATAACACGTATCAGAAGTAGGATTAATGAGCTTACAACAGCCTCTTCTTCTTCAATCCTCTCCTTCTCGAGTATTGCTGTTTTGGTCAGAGTTTTAAATTGTGCTGTAACGAAGCCTATATCTCCAGACATTCTTCAACTATAGAGTAGGATATACACAGCTCCCTGACTGTTAAAGACTCCACCAAGTCACCCGCTATTCTTCTCCAGATTTTGGTTGATTGTACACTTTCACACCATTAGCCTGCGAAAGATATCAATGTAGAAGATTCTCTTTAAAGCACCAAAAAATGTTTTACTCAAAGTAAATACTACTAAATAGTGTGATTACAAAAAATAAGTAGATATTTAGAAGTGTATAAACAGAGATCTTTTTCATCTCTTCCTTATAGTTCTGCTATATTTTCTTTGCCTTTTTCATAGGTCCTTGATTGAAAAGAATTTGGAATCACAATTACTATAATTGGGAACTTAGTTCTTCTTTTCCTATTGTTAATGCCAATTTTCGACACAGATCAACTGAAGGATCAAAATCCAAGTCAAAAACTAAATCCTTGAAGCTAGTTTGCTGCAGGACGATAATCGTCTTCATAGTGATGGATTAGGCCTAAAATGGGCTTGGCCAGTCAATTAAGAAGTTCTTTGGCAAAGATCATGCCGAGAATGGGCTGTCCAAGAAGATAAATTCAAGAGACAGCTATAACCCAATTTAGCATGGTATATGAGGGTTACCGCATTTGACCAAGTTCAAGGAAGCTCTTACAGTTGGAGGAACTAGTTAACAACTAAGTTCTCACAGATTGTGAACGGATGAGTGTTTCTTATATGGGCAATCAAGGAGCTACAATTTTCAAATAAGGAACTAAGGCAAATGCAAAGATGAACAGGGTTTTCGCTCTCCCATTCCCTCTTCTGTTAGATAACGGGGAAAACAAAGGAAGGTCCAAAAATAACCGTTAGCTACTTAACCAAAAAGACATGCAGAGATCTAGATGAATTTATTTTCTCATAACGCGACATCTACACGAATTTAAATGGATTTAATAGTTATCTCTTGGGAACACCCCAAGAATTCAATTCATGTCTGACTCTTAAGTACAATAAGTCATCCTTTATGACTGTGCACAAAGCTAAAAGTCTTAGGAGGCAGAGTGCAAATGCCAGAATTTGATGAAGATGAACCAAAAATTAATTCAACGAATTCGAAACCTAAATCGTGAAACTACCAACAGAATGAATCTTGGATGAATTTCACTTAAAATAAACTAGGGTTTTTTTTTTTTTTGAAATTGGTAACATAAAATAAACTAGGGGTTTTCAATTAAACAAGGCCAAGATCATGCCAAAAAATGGAGCAAGTCCAAAGGTTGGCCATATACAGGAAGGAGAAACCTACAAAATATGGTTCTCTCCAAAAGACACTCAATCCTCTATACAAACATGAACAACATGGGTGCACCAAAAAACTATAAGGGATCGAAGACTACTCCTCAATTGAGCGAAACTCACCTCCACCCCTTCAAAGCTCTCCTATTTTTATCCTTCCAGATGACCCACACAAAAGCAAGAGGAGTAACATTCCAAGCTTTGTGCCTTCTTTTCCTAGCTATATAACCTTTATACGTCATGACAACTATAAGTGATTTAGGAACCTATAGTCATGAAAGTTCATCCCTTAGTGCAATTGTTTGAAAGGTGGAAATTTTCACGGGTTATTAAGATTCCCCAGATAATGTCTGCAGTGTTCAATTATTAGGTTGCACAATATTACCTTCATTTCTTAATCTTTTTAAAAACCTCGAGGTTGATTTAATTCTTTCAAGTCTTTATCCCATGTATCCAACACAAATTGATGAAGTGAAGTATGTTCTCTTTGAATTTCACCAAGTGAATTGGGAAACTAAAAGGAAGTCAAGCAAGCAAATAGATGCAATAATTCTCATAGTAACAATAAACTCCTAAATACCAACCTATAAAAGATATACTCATTGCACGGGTAAATCAAAGCAAGGAGTCCTACCCTGTAAATTTGAAATACTATCAACCATGAAAAACCACTGTGAAATCATGAAACCCCAAGTGAAATCATTGAATAATATCTTCTATAGCTCAAGTCCTTTCCCTGTGAATGTTTTTATGATCTCTTTCAAACAACAGCTTATAATGTCGTATATAAATCTAAAGTATATCCTTCACGTTTCTTTAACTAACAAAAGAAAGGTTTTCTACTTAATTACAAATGAAAAAAAAAATGGAAGAAGAAAAACTTACATGAAACATAAGAGGCATTCCACTCGCCTGACTGTGGGATGGCGCTGACCGGAAGCAGACGTGTGTTGACAGAAATTACAAATAGTAACAGATAAAAGGGTGTGTTTGGTATAAATTTTCTAATTTTCTCATGTTTGATTAGATTAAATGTTTTTCAAATCAACTCATTTTCATCAAATTAAGAAAAATGATTTTCCTTCGAAAATTAATTTCTGTCAACACATATCTTATTTTAAATTATCGTCTTATTGAGATTTCCATCTTTGTGTTATGACTTTGGAAGGTGTTTAGATTGACTAAAAGTCGGTCAACCATATTTTTAAGTTAGGTATTAATTTTTGGTAGTATTTGACACATATAAAAAATAACTTAAAATAAGTTAAAATTGACTTAAAATAAGTTAGGAAGTGTTTGACAATATCAAAAGTGATTTTAAATAAGTTTAAAATGACTCAAAATAAATCAAAAATCAAAAGTCTCCTACTTTTTATTTTTTTACTTATAGTTTGACTTTTTATTTTTGACTTAAAAACTATTTTTTTCAATCCAATCCAAACGGACTCTTAGTATATTTTGTTAGGGTTTTGCCCTGATTTTCTTACTTTATTTCAAATTTATTTTTCTCTTAAAGGAAAATTAAAGTATTACCATAAATGCTTCAACTTTTTTCTGAAAAGAAAATATAATTTTCTTCCATATTTAGTTTATTCTTTCCTTAGAGGAAAAGTTTGAACATCTATAAATTGAAAATCTCTATTCTCATACCAGAACACAATAGCATCTACAGTTTAGACGTTTAAAAGTTTAGTTTATGGGGAGATTTTCTCTCAATAAAATTTGTGTTTTTTTAATATTAATTTTCAATATGTAGGTCGTTTGACGAAACTATATTAATAATATGTTTAATATACTTTTATTTGTCATATGATTATCAACTCTATGATTTGTAATTGTAAGCTTCTGTATGACGCTCTAATCATTTTCGAACCCAACAAGTAGTATCAGAGCACATGGTCCAACGATCCCATGGTCCCATGGTTCAATGAAGTTGAAGACAGGCTCAAGATAACTTCAAATCAATTTGTAATCAATTTGATGATAATGAAGAATTTTGTCTAGCTACATGTGGAGAAGAAGTTTTAAACCATATTTTCAACATTCTTATTGCTGCAAATTTAAAAATTTAAAAAAAAAATCATCTTCAACCCATATATTTTTAAACTTTATTTTTAACCATGACAAGGCAGTGATGAAGACTATGTGAAGAACAAGATTAACATGCATATGAAGAAGGTGAATCAAATTTTGTCAAGAAAATTCAGTCAAAAGGGAAATTTGATAGGATTTTGCCCTGATTTTCTTACTTTATTTGAAATTTACAAGATTATCATGCATATGAAGAAGATAGATCAAATTTTGTAAAGAAAATTCAGCCAAAAGGGGATTTTTGTTAGGGTTTTGCCCTGATTTTCTTACTTTATTTAAAATTTATTTTTCTCTTAAAGGAAAATCAAAGTATTACCATAAATGCTTCAACTTTTCCTGAAAGTAAAATAAAATTTTCTTTCATAATTGGTTTATTCTTTTCTTAGAGGAAAAGTTTGGATATCTATAAATTAAAGATTTATATTCTCATAGAAGAACACAATAGCATCCACAGTGTAAACGTTTAAAAGTTTAGTTTATGGGGAGATTATTCTCTCAATAAAATTTATGTTTTTTTAATATTAGTTTTTAATATGTAGGTCGTTTGACCAAACTATATTAATAATATGTTTAGTATACTTTTATTTGTCATCTAATTTATCAACTCTATGATTTGCAATTGTAAACTTTCGCATGACGCTCTAATCACTTTCAAACCCAACATATTTGATCTTCAATTAATTAAAAGGTTTTGATTAGAAACTCAAAGTATTTAACAGACTCTATATAAACGAAGAATTAGAGCCAAAAAAAATATAATATCATGTTGTGACTTGCTAAATAGATGTGTGTGTTAATTGATTATTTCAACCTTGATGATGAATTTTAAGCCAAAATGAATGCACAATCATTTGTGAAGTATATGACAAAAAATTTAGGCATTAGCACCCAACAATAGATTAGATATTCACTCCTAAAAAAAATAACAATTGGGTGTCAATAGAAGCAAAAGAATACCCGTAATAAATAAATAAATAAATATTACCTAATTAATGGCTCAAAAAGTTATAAATGGAATATGGGAGGTCTCTTGGTTGATAACTCGGGATATAAGCTAAATAAAGGACCTGATGATGAATAGGGAGGTGGAGGTGGTGCATACGTATCGAGAGGGAAACATGTTAGCATATTTTTTCACTAATTACACTTTTGATTTTGCAGGTACACATAGACACCAATTTTATAATATGCAAGAATTTCCACAGCAAGCAAAAACAATTATTCAATTGGAAAAAAACAGCATGCCATATCTAAGAATAAGAAGAGTTCAAAATATTAGGTACAGGCTACAGGAGTAAACAACGAGAGAGCTGAATCAAGAAAGCTAAACATACAAAAAACAACATATTTCTCAATACATGTTTTGGCAACTGAACAGTTTTCCTCTTTAATAGTGGTATCAACTCCTTTGGGGTTCATTATGTTGAGAGGAAAAATTGTAAGTTGAAATAATGGGAAAATGAGAAAGGTATGGGGAAGGATTCAAATCGACTCACACCTTTTGTTTTAAGTACAGTTATGTCACATTCATGTTGAAGAAGTTTTCTTTGGTGTTGTATCATAATGTTAGTGAGAATTTTTGACATACAGATGATTACAAGTCGAACATGAAAGTGTTTGTAGTGCTACTGAGGATCAGAGGTGTTTTTTAATTGGGCGTAGACACATCGCCGGTGCACAACTGGAGCTCCACGGGTTTGATGGAAATTGTAGGGGGAGCTGAAGAGATTAGTTTTTCCTTTGTCTTTTTTTTTTATCTAGGATAACTTTTCCGGGTTTAGGCCACTTTTGGGCTGAAGCCAATGTAATTTTCTGATTTTTTTTGTTTATCATTAAGAAGGCCATCTTGGGCATCTTCAATTTTTTTAAAAATACTATCTAATAAATGTTATTAATTTGGCTCCTCTTTGTCAACATGCCTACTTGTTGGCGGAGGGGTATTTATGTAAATCTCTTCTAAATGAAGTGCTGTAAAATGAATCTTCATACAACTCATGTCAAAAGAATACTTTTCTCATCAATAATAAGTGACTTCTCTCTCATGGCCAAATATACCCCAAGATACACTGATGGTTCATCCATGAGACCCCCTGACACACCGGAACCACCGGATTTATCTAGCCCCATGGTAGAAGATAATTAAAGATGTCACACTTTCAAAAAAGCACTGATCGACAATAAAATTGCCTTAAATCGGATTTCTGAAATTCCTAAGGAACAAAAAGACATAGAAGAGACAAATAGAATCCAAATGATGTGATCGTCCTAATTAAAGAAGAAAATAACAGATTGTACCAGTCATGGTGCTTGTCCATCATCATTAAAGTATTTGGGAAATGGCTAACACACAGCTACCTAATGAGCAAATTAACAGACATTTGGAGACTCGCTGAACCACTTACTCTGATAGATCTAGGATGGGACTATCACATTGTAAAAATAAGTCAAGTGCAAAGTATGCACAAAATCCTACATGAAGGCCTTTGGTTTGTCGCTGGGAATTTCCTATCTGTTAAAAGGTGGGAGCCAAATTTCATCCCTCAACAATCCACACTAATCCGTACAGCTATATGAGCTAGACTCCCCAGCTGCCAATAGAATTTTATGACAAAAACATAGTAGAACAGGTCGGACAAAACCTGGGTGCACTGCTTAAGATCCACACTTGCACATCGGCTACACTATGCAAGAATTTGCATCCAAGTCCTAATTGAAGTTCCGGTCAAAACAGAGGTGGTGATTGGGAGCCACAAACAAAGGGTAATCTATGAACGAGAAGGAATCATGTGTGTTGGGTGTGGGAGAATAGGCCACACTCTAGGGAGATGTACCGAAGCTGCCAAAGAACACAAAGATCCCCACACCCCATCAACGCCAAAGGAAGTGGAACAACTGGACAACTGGAAATTGTTTCTTTCCCTAGGAAGAGGAACCCAACATCATTAAAGGAAAGCGCGGTTACATCCAAGGACCAAACAAAACAACAACAAAGACAGGTAAGGGCTTACGATTCTTACTCAGGTAAGTTCCAAAACACCACCGCCCAAACCAATCACCCGGAAATGGAGGAAAAAATACTACTAATAATGGAAAATACACCAATTTTGGGAATGGGCCTGAAGTTTCTACTCCTAAAACCAATTCCCCAATTGTAAAAAACATTAATACTGCTAAATCAAAGCTTTTTTACAACGATTAATGAAGGGGATCAAAAATCCAAAAAAGCGGATCCTTACTTGGCCAGTAATTACACGCACTTAAATTCCAGAGCAAATAACGGGCTCCAATGCTCCGATGAACCAAATCGCCACCCTCGCTTCTACCCAGGGTAATCATCACCCTTTTGCCAGCGACAAGACAATAGAGGTCGCATCAAACATCCATCACATTAACGTCAATACGATGGATGTTGATAAACTCTTAAAGGCAACAGAGGAGAAGAACCAGGACACCATCCATAACATAAATGGCATCCCACCAAACGTCACCACCCACGACAGCGCCAATGCCCCCGGAGCACACTCCGGCCTCGTGATTGGAATTGGCGCTACAAGACAAGCAATTTTCATTTCAAGTCACGAAGCAGGACAACCTGTAACCTTGATCCTCCAAGATCCGGCGTACATTTTCCAGATCATCAAGGAGGGAGTTGACGAAGCGATAGCAGAACTTGGCCATCAGATATAGATGCAAACACTGAGACAAACTCAAATGTAGGGAACTATGAACACAACAACAATGGACGAACTTAGTATGTTAATAAACAACACATTCCAAAACCTACCATTCTTTCCTACTCTCTCATACCTAACCAACACTCAAAGCCTCACATTCATACCCAGAATACCATAGGAAATTCTGAATACCTTGTACTCCCAAATGCCACAAAGAGAAGAGAGAAACATGAACCCACAAAGAAAAAAGCCCTCAATCCTAGAGCTGATAAGAAAAAACAATCAGGAACTGGAGGACATCTTGACAAAGCTTGGAGAACAAAATACAGAGACATGCATCTTGGAAACACTCTTCCTCAAAGAGTTTGAGGAAACCATCAACACTACACTGATAGCCTACTGTCCACAAGAGATGATAGGGTGCACATTGAACTTGAGGAACGAGAAGGACTTAATACCTGCAACGGTGACGTTGAAGCATTGTTGTATTGAAAAGTAAAATAGAAGAGAGTTCAAAATATAAAGAATTTTGAAAATTAATGAATTTTATAAACTGAAACTCACAATCATATATCATGCCTGGTTACTGTGAGGTATAAAAGCATTCTTATTCCTTTATCAGTAATCAACTCATCACTTGTATCTGTTATTTCATTACTCATCACTTGTATCTGTTATTTCTTTGATATGCTTATCATACTCTCTAATTGTAGTATCCATAGGTGTTTATGCTGTCTTTGAAGCACTCAGATTATGCCCTTTTTTTATGTAGAAAATTCAATGCCAATGAAGTAGTTCAATTCACCTACATCTTTTATTTTAAATGCCTTGCGTAGAGCTTTCTTAGTTTCTACAATTTGTTTTAGATTGTCACCATTGATGAGAATATCATCAATATATACCAAGACTAGGTGAATGATTGCCTGACTTTCTTTGTACTGCAACTCATAGCTCTTAAGTAGTTCTTTTTGGATATCAGGCAACACATAACTCCTAAGTAGTTTTCTTTGTATATCGGTTGGGTATATGTTCATTTAATTTCAGTCTTTTGAAACTAAAAGTTTGTTTGATTTGTCAAATAATTTATCTTGCAAGTACAAGGGGCATAAGTTGTTTAGGTGATGAATCAATTGAAGAGAAAAATATAAATATTTATAGACGGTGAGTTCCTCCATCTTTTCTCTTTATCACTCATTTTCTTGTCACTATCTTCCATACTTTAACTAAATAAATATTTGTAATAGTTATTTATAAATGCAGAGAAACAAGTTGTTTTGAGCGAGTTTGATTTGTATTCGTTTTTGCTTCCTCTCACCATGCATAATATTTTCATCACCATATTATATTTTGTTTTTCGTTTATTTCATGTGCTCATTATATTTGTGTGTTTGTGAGTAATTTGTGGATGTGAGTATTTCTTATTTATTTCAAGCTTGTATTTTTTTTTTTTAAAAGTGTGTTATTCATCACACATTTTGTTATTATTTATGTTATTTTTAAAAGTTTATATTGAATAATATGGGATTCACGTGTAAAACATGTGCCCAGAGACTAGTATTTTCTAAAAAAAATATATGTATATATCTAACAAAAAATGAGAAACATATAAAAATAAAATAAAATTGAGAGCGGAGGGTTAAATTGGGTGGGGCAGAATTGTTTTTCTCTTCTTTTTTTAAAAAAGTAAAAAAAAAATATTTAAAAAAATTGGAAAGGAGTGAGTGGTTTGGAGGGGGAGGGGAGGAGGTGGTGGAGTGTGGGTAAGAAAAATGTTTAAAAACTTTTTTTTAAAGAAAAATGTTTTAATTTTTTTTCAAAAGGTCATTTCTTTTTTCGGGTTGTGATATTTTAATTTTTAACTAATACTAATAGGTTATTATTTAATTTTTGTCAAGGTGAAATGTCATGTGACAATTTTAAAAAATAAAATAAAATAGAGAGTGTGTTACACACCCATGAGATGTATTTCTCAAACTAATAACGAAATGGTCTGGTGGACCCTTGTACTTGCACTACAAGAAAATGGGTCTTTAGAGACCAAAATTTAGAGACGAGTTAAAAAACTCGTCTTTGAAAGTATACTAATAAGGACAAGGTTTATTTCCGGTGGTTAATTCTTAATTAGTTAGAGAAGGGAAAAAATATCGTCCTAAAGTAATTGAGATCTGGTCCTAAATCTAAATTGAGTGGACAAAAAAGGCCCATTCTACTTTTGGCTTCAAAAAAAGAAATCAAAATTCAAAACCCCTGTTACTTTATTTCATCACAAAGAATGCTTCCTCACAAAACAATTTTCATCGGAAAAGCCGAGCCCTAAATCCTCTTCTCTAAAACCCTAATCTGAACACTTAGCCTCTCTAAACCATGATTTACTCTTTGAAAGCTCCATTCATGGATGAG
>JAJONZ010000737.1:0-50309 GCA_029582445.1 Solanum paucissectum
ATAATAATAATAATAATAATAATAATAAATAAATAACAAATAATACTAACAAATAATAATAACACTAATAATAATAATAATAATTCTAATAATAAAAATAACAATAATAACAATATAAATAATACTAATAATAATAATAATAACAAATAATAATAAGAGTAATAATAAGAATAATAATAGTAATAACAACAACAACAACAACAACAACAACAATAATAATAATAATAATACTAACCATAATAATAATAATAATAATAATAAATAATACACGGATAATAATAAAAATAATAATAACAATATTAATATTAACAACAACAGCAACAACAACATCAGCAAATAGTCGAACCAAATAGGAAAAATGGTTCAAAACACACCTTAACTATGACCGAAATTGTTATTACACACTCCAACTTTGCGGAGGTCCTATGACACCTCTGAACAAATTTAAAATAGAATATATACCTATTTAATATGTCATACCTGTATTAAGAGGGTGATATACACGCGTTGCTACATGCATAGTTAATGTTTTTATATTATTTTTTAATCTTAATCTTTTGTTTTAGGCAAAAGTACTCATTACCCCCCTGAACTTGAAGCTTTTTATACGGTGTACACCTAAACTAAATTTCATTTTAATTACCCCCCCGAACTTGTTTATTCCTCCATCGCGTACACCTTTTTTGTCCACCTGGCGTAGAAATTGACAACACTCTCTACTAGGCGCGTGAGGAAGTGATTTTTTGCCACATCACAAAGCTACAACGGTAAAAAAAATGTAAAATCTCCATTTTTCTTTAATATTTGGCATATTTTAAACGAAAAATAGGGCAAAATGTAAATGAAAAGTAAAGGAAACAAAGATTAACACTTGCTTGGTAAGAATTTCAGACAAATTTGAAATTTAATCGACCAACTTCACGTCTAAAAAAACCCAAATCCAGAAGGATTTCCGCGAAATCAGCCCTTATTCAAAAATAACTTTTAAACAATGAATTTTAAATTTAAGAAATTTATTTTTTGCAATATTAATTTATCTAGGTGGCTATTATTTATCCAGGTGGAAATCTACATCACCACTTTTGCCAGCTGTCGCGCACGTGTAGTCACAATAGGAGCAGGTGGACGAAAAAGGTGTACGCGACGGAGGAATAAACATGTTCGGGGGGGTAATTAAAATGAAATTTAGTTTAGGTGTACACCGTATAAAAAGCTTCAAGTTCAGGGGGTAAGTTCAGGGGGGTAATGAGTACTTTTGCCTTTGTTTTATATACAATTTTTTTTGTACTTTTCTTGAATTTTGAAAATAGCTGTACTTATGTCTTTCTTCTCAAGAATTTTTTCCTTTTTTTTTATAATGCCAATTCAAATGAATTTTTATTTTTTTTAGTCCCTTTACAATATCTTTTTTTTTAATCTTATCTTGATCTATTCCTGTAATTTTTGTTCAAATTCATCTAAAAAATTTAATAGTTCCCCAAAAAAGAAATGGGTCTTCCTTTTAGCGAGTTGTGAATTTTTTTTGACAATAAATTTTTATTATCTTTCTTACAGATCTAAAATTTTGTGGTCTTCTTTGTCATCTTGATAGTTATGAAGTTTTTTTGACAAAAAATTGTGTAATGGTGATGATTAGCATTTTCACCATCAAAATTTGATAGTGGTGGAGCTTGCGATTCTGATAGTAATGGTAGTTGTTGCGCCTAAAGGAGATATGTGGTATCGTTGTGATGATTCTACTGCCAAGAGTTTTTGCGACTGATTCATTGCCGGCGTCGGCACAAGTCTTTTGCCATGGCTGAATCTCAACGAAGAAGTAAACAAAAAGTAAAATAAAATAAAATATTGACATTTAAGTTATAATGATAATTAATAATTAAGTTTACCTTCTTTTTTTTTTAATGAATTGTGGTCTTGTGGACCCTCTATTTATTCCCAGCCACAAATGTGACTGTCACCATCCAAAATAAAAGAAAATACAAAATGAAGTCCCCAAATTTGTCGGTCCAAATCTACCACTATGATGGTTTTAGGAAACCTCTCCTTACACTTCCTCTCCTCCACTTTAGCATCCTCTATTTCTGTCATCTCCACAAGCTTGCAACAGGAGCTCCCTCATCGGTTCCTCTCTTTGTAGCGGAGTATTCTCCTCTTTGACTCGATTGTCCGGTGTACCAACGACCCCAGCAGATCCAGCTCACCGGCGTCTCGAAAGATCTCTGCAATCAGGTAATTTTTTATTTTGTTGTACTCCACAATATCATATATCTTGCCTTCCGGTCCTTTAGTTGTTATTGTTGCAACTATACAGTAATTTATCTTCAAATTCATGTATGAAGTCTTATTCTATTCCTTTGTATGTTGTGTTAACTGATTCTTGATTGGCCTGGTTCGGATTCTCAATGTCGGTATTTGCGCCTTGTCCGAATTGATAATGCATTTTTCTTTAGTAGGTAGATTTGAGAATGTGTCGAAATGAACCACTCCATCTGATCCTATTACTGTGTTTGCTATGAAATCTGCTAATGTGTTCCCCTCTCTTAATATATGTTGAATCATTGCTTTTGTGATCACCATTACGCTTCTACATTCTTCCACCTGCTCTATTATGTCACATGGAACTTTCCAAGAGTTTGTTAGATATTTAACAAGACTGAGTGAGTCCGACTCCAGCCAAATGTCCTCTAATCCAACCCTTTTACAGTATCTTAGTGCCTCCAACATTGCAATGATTTCTGCTTCCATATTGGTTCTTATACCAATATCCTCTCCTTGTGCATATATCAGATTCCATGTTTCCTCTCTAATACAAAATCCATAAGAACTTTGTCCAGGGTTCCCTTTACATGCTCCATCTGTATTCACTTTAACCTTATTTCTTGGTGGTGGTACCCATGTTATGCTTTTGACATGCAGCTTGGGTTTGTACTCATTAAGAGACCTGATTATATATTCCCAATCTCTAGGAATTTCTTTTATCCAAGGTTATTTAACCTGAATCAATTGATGTATCTGAATGATTATGTATTCCTTCATCTGATTAAAACTGTAACTTCCTCCATGCTTGATTGTATTCCTCCTCTTCCACAGAGCCCACATTATCATGGCTGGAATTGCTCTCTGAATTCCCATTAGTTTTGTGTTAGCCTCTTTGGTCCACCATTTGGTTATTAGTTGTTGCAGATGCATTCCTTCAATATTTATACCTGCACAAGAAGCAAAATGCTTCCATAACCTATTGGCTATAAAAGCTGTTAGAAAAATGTGGGTCATAGTCTCTTGTTTGCTGTCATTACAGCACCAACATCTTGAGACTATCTGAATGTTCATCATTTTCAAGTTATCGTTTGTTGCTATTCTTCTCTTCCAAACCCTCCATAAGAAGAAACATAATTTAAAAGGCACTTTGTGTTCCCATATAAGCTCAAAGTCTCTTCTTTTCTGCTTCTTCTTCCTCAAACCCTCCCAGGCAGAACAGATTTTACACTGAATTCACCATTATTTTCCAACATCCACCAAGCTTTATCATTCATCCCATCTGTTAGCTTTAGTGAGACAGTTTCTATTATACATTCTGTCATCCTCTCTGATAAGTGATACAACAGTATCTGTTTATCCCACTCCCCATTGTTAATAAACTTTTTGACCTCAATTTCTTATTCCTCAGCATTGTCCCCCTCTGTATAGTATAAGACCCCTTGATTTGTCTAATTATCATACCAAAAACTTGAGGATCCATCCTTGGTTTGCCACTAAATATTATGTTCAACCTTCTCCCTAATCTGCACCATTTTCCTCCAAATATGAGATCCCCCTAAGCTTTTGGCCATCACAGGATGGACTTTCTTACAATATTTGTTCCACATGAATGCACTCCAGAGTGAGTCTGTTGAAACCCTGAACTTCCACAATAACTTTGCAAAAAGTGCATTGGATAAGTCTTATAGTGATCTAAAACCCAAGCCATCTTCTTCTTTGGGATAACATAAATCCTCTCATGCTACCCAATGCTTACTCCTTGTATCTGCAGTGTTGCTCCAAAAAAACTTTGCAAATATCATATGTAACTTTTTAGTAATCCATTTTGGTTGATTCATTGTAGTTAACATATATACATGCATAGATTGGAGCACATAAGCTATCAAGATGTATCTTCCC
This sequence comes from Solanum paucissectum, assembly GCA_029582445.1. Classification (NCBI taxonomy): domain Eukaryota; kingdom Viridiplantae; phylum Streptophyta; class Magnoliopsida; order Solanales; family Solanaceae; genus Solanum; species Solanum paucissectum. Next base: position 4,159 of record JAJONZ010000737.1, read on the forward strand.
CCGAAAGATAGAAGTTTATTCTGCCACATTAGGATTCTCTTTCTCACTTTCTTTAAGAGATCCTCAAAATGATCTTTTCTTCTTCTCCCATAGAAGATAGGACATCCTAAATAAGTGAAAGGAAAAGATCCCTGACCAATGCCTGTAACTTTTCTTATTCTTGAGCAAACTGCACTACGAACTTTCTCATGAAGATACATGAAACTCTTAGATAGATTGATCAGTTGCCCAGAAACAACTTCATATTCTCTTAGCACCTTCATCATCTTCTTTATAGAACTCTGATGTCCAGAACAAAATAAAATTGTGTCATCTGCATATGATAAATGATTTATATCTGGGCTCCATTTGGGCATACCATATCCCCTGTAGTTGTGATCATCATACAGTCTATTTAAACCCCTTGATAGGACTTCAACATCAATTATGAATAGAGTAGGGGATAAAGGGTCTCCTTGTTTCAATCCCCTGACTGATTTGGATAAAGGGTCTCCTTGTTTCAATCCCTTGGCTGATTTGAAAAAACCTTATTTGTGCCCATTAATCATTATATAATACCAATTATTAGATATTAGCCTCCATACCATATCAATCAATCTCTCTCCAAAATCGAATTTCCTCAAAACTTTTTTTATAAACACCCATGACACCCTATCATATGCCTTAGTCATATCTAACTTTACCACAACATTATGCAATTTGTTTCTTCTGTTAATGTCCTTTATGATCTCCTGAGCTAACAACACATTCTCAGTGATACTTCTTCCTTTCACAAAGCCAGCCTGATTTTTGGAGATAATCTTAGGCAGTACTGAGACCATTCTTCCATGGATAAATCTAGAGATTATTTTATTAGAAAAAGTACTCAAGCTGATTGGTCTCAAATCTGAAAAGGTCACAATTTTTTCTTTTTTGGGAATAAAAACCAAATTAGTGTGGGTAATGTACCTTGGTAGGTCTTGTCCAGCAAAGAAGGCTTGCACCATTCTAGTGATGTCCTTCCCTATAATGTCCCAAATTTTCTAAAAGAACAACCCTGAAAAGCCATCAGGTCCACTAGTGTTGTCTCCATTTAAAGCAAAAACCACTACCTTCACTTCATCTTCTGTTGGTGGCTTACTAATTATTTCATTATCCTCATGTGTGATCAAAGAGGGGATCACCTCCAACATTCTGTAATCTCTATCTACTCTTTCTTCATTGAATTGCTCTTTAAAAACTTTGACTGTTTCTTCCCCAATGTTCTGTGTACCACTTATTCTATCTCCGTGATCATTCTGAATCTCATTTATACTCATCCTTCTCCTTCTCCCTTTAACATAAGAGTGGAAGAATTTTGTATTTCTATCCCCTACCTTGAACCAGCTCATACCTGACTTCTGTTTCCAGTAATCTTCCTCAAGTTTGAGGAATTTAATCAACTTTGCATCTGCCTTCTTTAGTTCTGTCCTTGCCTTTTCATCAGGCCTAATTTCCATTTGAGCCTCTTTGGCCTTAATGGTATCCTCTAATGTGGCAATTTGCTGGAAATATTACCATATTCCTTCTTACTCCATTCTGCCAGAGCAACTTTTACTTTCTTCATCTTTGTTTGTACCTCTGTAAATGGAGACCCAACAAAATCAATTTTCCAGTTATCCTCTACTATTTTCTTGAAATCTTTATGCATTGTCCAGAAGTTCAAGAATTTGAAAGGTTTGATCATTGGTTCAATGTTTGTTCTGCATTTAACAAGTAAATGTGCATGATATGAACCTTGTCTCAACATGTGTGTTACTTCTGAAGCTGGAAGTAATTCAAAAAACTTCTGATTGCCCACAATTATGTCCAATCTTTTAAAAATGCATTCTTCCCTTATTCTTCCATTCCACCATGTATAGTTACTTCCCGTGAATTTTATCTCCTCCAAGGCACTACTGTTAAGACACTATTCAAAATCAATAGTCTCTGAATTTGACACTGGTAGTCCTCCAAGCTTTTATTCCTCATTTCTAATCACATTAAAATCTCGACCCACCACCTAAGGCAATTGATTGTCTTCAACAACATTCTCCAAATCATCCCATAACTCAAGTCTTTCTAATGTACTGCACCTGGCATAAACTGCAGTCATTAACATCTGTTTTTGGCTGCCAGTATGTGTGAATCTTATAGTGAGTTGTTGCATAGTGTTTGAAATGATGTGTCCATCCCATTCTTCATGCCAAAATATCCATATTTTTTAAGAACAATTAACTGCTGCATTTTTCAACCCTAATCTACTCCTGAATTATGATGGATTTTGAAATGGCTCAAAAAGAGCAATATATGGGAAGTGATATCTTCTGTTAAGATCCATTAATCTCGCAAAAGCATTATGAGTATTAACTGATTTTATATTCCAAAAAATGATGTTGTCTATCATAGATCACTTGATGTTTGTCTATCCCTCCTACTCCTTGTTTGCACCTGTAATGGAACTGAAGTCCCTGCTTTAACCCTGCTTAAACCACTTCTCAATCTAGATGATAAATCACCCTCTTTGCCAATGCTTTTAATGTTCTCATCCATTTCTTCGTCCTCTTCCTTGTTTCTTATATCATTAATGTCCACACCACTGGTATCTTCTGTCATATCATCTGTGGCTGCCTCTGAGTGAACACCTTTGGAAAGAGTTGAGATTATGTTTATATTTTCCTGTACCTCCACCAATTCTTCTTGGAAATTCCCTGATTTATTATTGCTCTGTACACTTTCCCCTGCTTCTTGTTCAATGTGTTTGTGAAATTGCTTCCCATTGCTCTTGCTTCTTAGATGCCCTGGACTTCTCTGGTGAGATGATATTTGCATCCTGATTCTGTTGTGGTGTATCATTCTTGGTACTGTGTACTTCAGCTTGTGTTTACATGTCTTGATGTTTCTCCCCTTCCTCCCATGTTCCTTTTAGTAAACTTGTATTGACTTCAACATTTTCTTTATGTGGCCTTGATTCTGTTTGTCCCTTTTCCATCTCTAGTGCATTGAATTTGTTCAAAGTCTTCACTCCACCTTTTTCATGTGGCATCACTATTTTATTCCACTGTTGGGTTACCCACACCCTTTTATGTTGTTGTCCTCTACCAAACCCATTTTTCTGCCTTTGTTCCTAAAATATATGTTTATCAGTGTGCTGGTTCTCTTCTTTGGTGTCTTTTTTGGCGACCAACTGGTCTTGCTTCTTTACTTCCCCCACCTCAGTTTTTTCCGTCTTCTCCTTCTCCTCTTTGGGATATAATTCTGGGTGCATTACATAACATGCCTTTTCATCATATCCTTGTAACTTGCATGGTTTACAATATTTAGGAACGTAGTCATATTTTATTCTAATCCATTTTTCAACTACTTCCCCTGTACTTTGTTTCCTGACCCCTATTTTAATCCGCTTAGGAAATTCACCTAGTAAATCCACTTCCACCTTCACTCTTGCACAACTAGGTCTTGATTGGTTCTTAGTGGCCATATCTACCTGTAGAGGTTTACCCACAGCTGTTGCCAATGAGAAAACTGCTTCTTTGACAAAAAAAATTGGGGGTAACTCTGGGAATGAAATTCATGCTATAACTGTTGTAGTTTCTTCCTCCGGATCAAAAAGTGGGTCCCACTTGAGTGTTCTCATTGGGTAAGACCACCCTTTATGAGTAATGTAGAAAACTAGCTTTGACAGCAGATTAACGTAATCCTCCATTAAAGAGGCTCTAATAAGCACATATCGATTTCGCAGCAAATCAATATTACACTCTCCTTTCAAGTCACATTGTTTGGGGATTAACGTTCTGAGTTCTTGAATCTCCAGCCATCCATAGCAAAATTTTCCAAGTACGGCGTATTGTAGGTTTTCCTTAATGATCATTTGATCCACTTCCTCCTCCTCCCAAATCACTCTTGGTTCTCCATGCAGATAAGTAACATGTTTAAGGGTTAACTGGGTTGCTGGCGCTTGGCGCAGTACTTATCATATCCGGGTGTAAGGCCCCAAGAAAATTTAGCGAAGTATTTGGCTTGGAAAGGTTGGTATTTTGCGGTGCAACCTCCCCATGCCATCGGAAAAGATAGGTAATTTGAAGCTCAATTATCGGTAGGGTTTTTTCCACTGGAGTGCTGATAATCAAAAACATTAAAATTCCTTCAAGAATTACTAATTAAGTTTACCTTATTAAGAAATATCCAATTAAAAATTGACATGTATATATGTCTTATAAAAAAATGAAATTGATATCTAAAACTAGGGTATTTAATGAAAAAATAAAATAAAAAGTAATGTGGACTGCCATGTGGAAAATCGAGATGGGTCCATTTTGCTTTAATTTAACCCTGACGCGCTCACTGTACGTATGGTCACTTGCGTGTTCATCGAAGCCGATACTACCTTTAATAATACATTAAAAAATAGTCTAGGGAGGTTATAGGACCCCCACAAAGTTAGAGTGTGTAATAGCAATTTCGACAATAGTTGAGGTGTGTTTTGAACCATTTTCCCAACCAAATAATAATAACAACAACAACAACAACAACAACAATAATAATAATAATAATAATAATAATAATAATAATATTAAACTAGAAATAGCTTAACCAAATAATAGTAAAAATAAAAACTAGAAATAGTCTAACCAAATAAATATCAAATGGCATCATATTCATCACACAAAAAAAGTAAAACATCCAGATTTTTAAATTTCTTATTATGCTTGATGGAACCTTGCTAAAGCTTTTGTTTTGTTTCAAAACATTTGATTTTATGAGAAGACGTCTAAAATAATTTATTAAAATTTATTTTCTACTGTTAAAACTAAAATAATATATATATTTGCAAAGATAGAATTTCAACATCATATTATTCAGTACAATTTTAAAATTAAAAAATTATTTATTACATTTATAAATTTATATAAAATTAAAATTTCGATTTTACTATAAGAAATCTAATACTTGATTCGATTCGTTGAGTTAATCAATTTTTGTAAAAAACATTGACACTCACAATTATAGTACTTTATCATAATATATTCAAAATCTTAGTTGGTTAATTTCTTTCATTTGTGCATTCATTTTTTTAGTTTATTTCAATTTTTACACAGATGAAAAAGGTTAATAGAATCCATGAAATATTTCACATCTTTGCAAAGTCTAAATTTGTAAGTCGATATTATCTCTATATAGTTGCTCTACGTACGTGGAATCACTACTAATTATGTATGTATTTTTAGACAGAAGCAAATCAATCGACTTAATTTGTATTGTTTACCAACCACAAAATTGATAGGCACGCACAAAAATAAGCATCAAGGTTTGAGAAATTATTTTTTCTATACTCTTTATCGATGAAAGAACTAGCACACCCTTGAATTCGGTCACGCTCAATAGTCACCTAACTGAGGTCTATCAATAGCCGCCTGAAGATGCCATGTACTCAACAAAGAACAAGCAAGTGCAGTATCAGTACACAACCACAGTGTACTGGTAGGATCACGCGGCGATCCCAATAAGTGAAACACATGCAAGCAACCACAACATTATAAAACAAGCATACATCAAACATATACAATATTAGTCATCTTTTCAGGATCAACGTAGCATCCCACGTTCTTAATAATACATATTGGTTATCAATTTAGTGCAACATACAATCTTTCAATATCAATCATCATTAGATATGGACGTAATCATCACAAGTAGATACACAACACAATTCAATGGTCCTCTCACGGAACCCAATTCAATGGTCCTCTCATGGAACCCACACCCAAACTGTTAGCATACCGGAACGTGGTATCCGATCCAATATTTATGCCGAAATGTGGCAACCAATCCCATATTTATGCCGAAACGTGGAAATCGATCCCATGTTTATGCCGAAACGTGGAAACCGATTCAAGTTAGTGTCTCGGAACGCAACACCCGATCCATTCAACAAACCACAATCACAATCACAATGTATATTATAACAATCATACAACAAGAGGTGATTCATGGCATACAATTATTCAATTATCCTCATTTACGATTAGAGTGATCAATAATGCAGCATTCGCATACATACATGCATTATACTGAGAAATTACAAACATATATCATACCAACATGAACTCACAACCATCACCTACCTCGAAACAAGCTTGAAACCCTAATTAACATGATTCTTCCCTTTTCAGATTCGTTTTCGCTTGTTCTTGGTCTACAAATAATCAATATAATATGAAAATCAATAAACAATCACTAATTACCCAGATTACAAACAATTCTAACAACCCTAGATCAAACTCTTGATCCCAATATCCCAATTAGGGTTGTTTCCACCATAAATTCTAGATAAAAAACCCTTCCCATTAATAATTACCCATTTGATTACGTTCTACGGATCGAAAAATGGATTCGGGGAGTGAAAATCTTACCTTTAGCCTCAAGAATGGTGGAAAATTGTCAAGAAAACCCATGGGGTCGTTCCTTAGCTCTTAAAGTCGAAAAGTGCAGAATAAAATTGTTTTGGGGTTTATTTACGATCTTAAGTCGCGTTTGGCCCGCCACAGCGGCACCCACCTTGCTACAACGTCCCCGCCAGAGAGACCAAAACCACCGCCAAAGCGGCTTGCACGAAACAGTGAGTTATTTAAAGAATTCCAACACCCCAATTTCACAACACGCCTTCAGCCAACGACACTCAGAAAATACCGTTCACGCTAAGATCGATTTCGGGAGTTCTACTCATCCGAATTCAATTTCGTAAAGTCGTACGGATTCCGTAATAAGTTATCTAACTACTCATGTAATCAAAATCATAAATAAGTCACCCAATTGCTACCAGATTTTCCTAGACCTTAATGACTCTGATTTTGTTCAAATCTGGACTAGGTTGGAAAATCTCAAGTTACTACAAAAAAGTTTTCTGACCCCAATTCTTTCTCCATTGATTTTTCCCTAACGACGGAATTAAATCGTTACACCTATTAAAAAAGTTATAACCGACATAATGAATTTATCATTTTATCCTTATTAATTCATAGGATTTTAAAATCAATATATTCATTAAACAATTTTTATCTTTTAAAAAACATTAACTTTGATAGAATTAAACAATCATTAATAATTCATCAAGTTGGCTAACTTTTTATAAACACTAATCATTCTAGGAACCATCCAAGTTTCCAAAAGCATAAACAAACATGAATTAAATATATACATATGTAAATGCATTTATATAATTACGGAAAAATCCTTTTGGCCAGAAAATTTGGTCAGAATTTAGAATGATATTTTTCCTATGTTGTTTTATCTTTTTTAACATTTTTACTATTTTAACTTTAATACATTTTAACTAAAAAATGAAAAAAAGATCAGTTTATTTTAAAATAAAAAAAGATATTATAGTTTTTTAAATTTTCTGGCCAAATTCTGACCAAATTTTCTGGCTATTTAACATTACCCTTTAATTACCGTTCTGTCCACCTTTATTCGTTAATTATAAAATGAGATTTTTTTATTAATAGATATCATTCTTTATTTGATTAATTTTTTAAATTAAGAGATTCATTATTTAATATATTTTTATTATTAATTATAATTATTTTGATGTATTGAAGTTATTATATTTAAGAGATGATATAGTAAAATTGACATTCAATTTATCGCTTCTTCACATATTAAGTGAGTTCGGTATAGAGAAAAGTATTTTCTATTTTTTTTTCAATTTTCTCATTTTGATTGGACGAAAAATTTGTAAAATATTTTCTCTAGGAAAATATGTTCCTTAAATCTAGAAAATTGATTTTCTTTATTGAAATAGGAAAAACATGTTCATAAGTGGTATTTTAAGTTCACTATCTCCTCCTCATCTTCTAACCCGCGAATTACACAAATGAGACAGCTTAAATTATAGTTACAACTCGTAAATATGTAAACTATAACTATGAAGCATAATAAAATTTATTATAATTGCTATTTGCGAAAATTTCTTGTAATCCTATATTTGTAATTACTCCTTTTAATTCTACATCAAGATTTAGAGTTTAATTATTATTGATAAAGTACAAATCCAAGCTTATTTCTAATTTCAAGAGCGTTTGAATACTTACGAAGATCCAAGTACAAAATAAGCAAACTACAGCAGCTATAAAATTTATTATTATTATTTATCAAGTTGCATAAATATAAAATTATAAATATTTATATATTATGAGCAGGGTCATGAGTATCCTAGCTGGAATACCATAATTTTTTTCCTTAACAGCCCCATATACACATGTAGCATACGTGTACGCACACGGTCAGTCAAACTAACCTCTAGATCTAGTCAACGGTCAGCTCAAATAATTACTCCTCCACAATCATTTCATCATTGCTTACTCATTATTTTAATTTGAGTAAATTCATTTATCTGTCAATATATAAATTTGTTTTACACAAATCAAATTATAACTAAGGTTAAAACTATATTCTAAAATCTTACATGTTTATGTTTTGATGGAAAGTTTACTTGAACGGGACCAAAGTTTAGTAAAGACACCAGAGCAATTATCACGACATAATTTTGTTCTTATCGATAAAAAATTAAAAATATCTAGATTTAGTTTCTCAATTCTTAAACAAGATATTTATTACTTCGAACGTATGATTTTACCTTATTAAAATTAAGAAAAGTTATTTCATGAGACTAATCATTAAAAGGTCATAATTCAAATGGTACAATTGTGAGTTTAATTATAATGTCAACTATATTCTACGTAATATTATTGTTCAATTAGGTTAAAAATAATTTAATAATTTTGAAATCTCGGATTTATGAATATTTTTCATCCAGATTTATGGATGATTTTTTTTTACCACAGTCATAAATTATTATTTTTTATAGATGTACTGATAATAGATGAATATAAGAAAAAAAAAAAGTTCTTAGGAATCAATTTTTTTTTCTTATATTCCAACTTTTGAGTTACCGTTCATCAGGAATAAATTTGACTGTCAGCCGTTGATGCCCGCACGTGCAATCATAATCGGAGGACCTGTAGTTTGTCGGTGGGCCAGCTTTGCTTGGATTAATGGGCCTCACATATCTGGCCCATGTGACCGGCTTAGCTGGTTAACATGTGATTAACCGTTAATCGAATCTATTAATACTTCAGAATCTCATTGCTAATATTTTCTCTGTCCCATTTTATATGACACTTTTTGGATTTTGAGATTCAAACAAATTTATCTTTGACCTTAATTTTTTTATAAATCTTTTAAATAGTTTGAATGTAAATTATTGTGACTTATAATACTTTTTACGTAGTTTATAAATATATAAATTTCATTTTTTTAAAATGAAGATTGCAAGGGAAAATATCCGGTCAAACTTACAAGGTTTGAATCTCAAAAAATGAAAAGTGCCACATAAATTGGAAAAGAAGGAGTATCATTTTTTTATTATTAGTGTAAATTGCACATTTAATCGGGAGGCCAAAAATAATTACATCCGTTATTTAAATATATAATAATCATACAGTATTATCAATATAATAAGCATATATATTTTCTTTATTAATATTAAATATTTATATTATTATATATATCGACTATTATTTTGATGGTTGATTGTATAACATATATATATATTTTAAAAGTAATAAAATGTACCCTACTCATGGAAAAGGTTTTAAAAGCCCAACTTGTTGGAAAAAATAATAAAAAGCCCAATTTGAGGTGTAGGGTTGCACGTGTGCCGAGTTTGGAGAATATTTGTTCTGTATATGTACACACTCTGTGAAATTACAAACATATCCTCACTCAAATAAGCACCATAAAGCCTAAATTGGGACAATAATTTAGTGGAGACAAGAGGATAGTTTGGTAAATACCATACATGTTTGGTTTAGCAGCTAATATTAATTAATTAATGTATTAATTATTAAAGAATGAATTATTGCAGAAGACAGCATAAGCTTCATCATTTAAAAAATGTACTTCATGAGATTGTGGGATTATTATTTAATTAATTATATATACATTGGTTCAAATGATGAGAAGCTGTCCCAATTATCATATAGTAAGATTTGATATGTCTTATCACAATTCTATTAGCACCATTTTAGAGTACTCTTTAATTGTTGAGATCCCACAATAAAATTGAGGCCCTAGCAATTGGTCATTTAATTTCAAATTATTATTGTTTTAAAAAAATGCAACAAAAAACACCAAATCAAATATTGGTATTTGGTACTAAAATTCATTTTTTTTAAAAATTATATGAGGTAGTTTGATTAGATATACATTTTTGTTATACTTATGATTTTAAATATATCTCAACATTTATGTAGATGTAAACTCTAGAAATTAGTTATCTTAATCAAAGGTCTCAATTTTTTTTTTATATTTAACTAATGGTTGAGTTGCTTCATCTTAATCAAAGGTCTCAAATTCAAATTGTAGGTATAAAGAAAATTATATTAAGAATATATGTCACGCCCCAAACTAGAAAGGGGCGGACATCAAGGATATACATAAGCACCTGCTAATTATCTGTATTAATCTCATGCCAAAGCTCTAAACTCATAAGCAGCGGAACCTATATGAAGACACATACTAAAACATAGATAACAAAAGGGTTCACTGGGCTACTTTACAACGAAAATAAAACTAAGTCTATGAAGCCTCTAAAGAGTATGCATTTGAGAATCTAATAACTAGTCCGGACACGACCCCGACATACCCATTTTGATATATGTACATACATAGCAAAATATAGGCTTTAAATATCTGATAGCTCTAGGTAGAGGTGGAGCTTACCAACTGCTAAACTGGAAGTCTCTAGTCTACTGAAAATGCTTGTTGTCCTGAGTACCTGAGCCTATAGCGATAGAAATGAAGCGCCACAATAATATGACTGTCAGTGCATATAAATCATGTACTGATATGTAAAGCAGACTGGATAACAAGTAGACATGTAAAAGTGCTAAAATGAGTCAAATATCAAGATAGGCAAATCTGAGCATATATATGCAGGAGACATAATCCAAAACTAGAAATGTGACCAACCTCAAGGGTCCTCACCTAACATTTCAAGGCTTATTCATTTATATATATATATATATATATATAATTACTATAATTTGCCTAAGTGATATCTTTACTTCATTAGATAACTTATTTACTCTTTGTAATACTAACTGTCAGGGAATCACATGATGGCCTACTGACGGAGATTAGTGAACCTTGTATGGCATTTGTAGCCCACTGTCACGATCACGCGTGAAAACTCATAGTCTGGGTAACGAGGTCTATTAAGGTACGCCTTCCAGGGCTCCTGTATGGTCTGCCCGCATGCATGTATCAGTCAGGTGAATCCTCGACGGAAAATTCTAGCTGACTCTATCTGAATTCTATGCACAGAGTAGCGTCGCACGTAGTAGCCCTAAAAATACGCACCCCACGGTGCAGAGTAGTCTATAATCTCAACTGCATGTAAATACTTACAATAGTTAATTCATTAATCATATAGCTCGTGATACAATTTGTGATTACTTTGTTTAGCCTTAGAATCATATATCTTGTGACATATACACTTACGAACAGTCTGTGGCCAACTGCTTCCTTTAAATTTATGCAACATGTAAACCTGCTAACTTCTAAGAGTTTCAACTGTAGACACATATAGTTATGTGAAACATATTGCTTCCTTGAAGAGTATTGTAACTCTATAAGTTTAGGACTCAAACATGAGAGGGTTTATACAATAGGATAACTTCCTTTCAAGGATCATAGAATCTCTAGTGACATTTATCGGAAGAACATGCGACTAAAGGTCGTTTCTTAAGGGCGAAAAAGGTTTTAGCTTTACATACCTTACTTCAAGACTTACTATCTTACGTTGTCAAACTCTTTTGCTGACAACTTTATCTATAATATAACACCATAAAAGGATACTATAAGAAACCAATGATGAATCACAACAAGGACGAAAACACAATAATAGTTCACGAGCGACAAGCTCAACAATTACTACAGATGAATGACGTATCGCCACACCCTTCTCTTTCTCTACTTTTCAAGTAGGCTTATGACTTATTTACGTGTTCAGTATTACTCCTCAATCCTTTAACCATAAAGAACCAGCCCCCTTAATCATCGACAATTAACATAAAAAGTAAAACGCATGGCCTCCGAACACCACCCCACTAGTTCTTTGTTAACGACGTCAAATTCCTTTATAAGCTCATAGTTTAAGTTGGTAGAGAACTAATGACATAAATTACAATAATAGGAGCTCATATAACCAGCTACAACATATTCTTAGCAATTTAGGCATTTCATCAAACACTTGGTGAGCGACAAACTTTCAAGAATAATAAGAGTCGTGTTTTCTATACCTAGACTTCCATTTTATCGTAACCAGCATACTTTCCCAATACAATACCATTTACCCCTCATTTGGTCAAAACAACAGCCAACACAACCTTCAACAAACTCTCTCTTCACTAAAACATCAATTACCATGGGTAAAACATGGCTCACGGCTTCCTATCACGTCCCATGAGTCCTACCCGCAAATTATACTTAAAGCATTTTTGGAATACTATTTATGGAGATAGAAGAGAAGTCATACCTATATATCCAAGAAAAGCAGTCCCTGCCCTTTCTATTCTTCAAGAACAATACTTTTTCCTTGAAGAAAATATTTAGCTAAGTATATTTATAGGTCTATGGAGAGGAAGACACTTGATTCTTGAAGAAACCAACTTACCTTAAGCTTTGGAGGATTGGAGATGAGAAAAACTTGAAGAAATAACTTGAAATCAGTCCTTACACGTTTTTTAGTATATGGGAAAGGATATCCCAAACTTCTAATATAAACACAACAAGTTTGGCCGACTTTCTCTAAAGTGCCACATGTCCCGCAGTGATTGGGTAGTGCGTGCATCTGTCGTAGAAAGAACATAACTTTTTACTCTGATATCGTTTAATTAACGAACGATTTGTTTTGATGAAAACTAGACTCAAATAACTTTAATTTGATAGGTTGTAGGTCCTCTAACTCCTTATATATTAGGATATATGCTCGTTCAAAGTCAGCTGAGAAATGAGATCATTTGTAGTAATTCTCCACAATGAACCTTTAAACTTGAATCTTTTCTTTGATGATCTCTTTGGCCTAAAACTTTTGCTTAACCCTTCAAATGACTAAATATAAGGGCTACATGGTATGCTTAACCATTTTCAATGATACACTAACTGTCAAAAAGCGAACTACGTTGTTTTTTTTGCCAAAAGTGACGGAAAAGCGACGCAATCAATCTCGTCGCTTTTGAAAAGCGACGGACTGCGTCGCTTTTTTTAAAAAATATTTTTTTATTTGAAAAATGTGACGCTGTCTGTCGCTTTTTTTATTTTTAAAAAGAGACGAAGTCCGTCGCTTTTCTGAATTTTTAATTTTTTTAGAATCTTGAAAAGCGACGGACTAAATGACCTTGTCCGTCGCTTTTCTGGATTTTTCAAAAAATAAAACCCAGGAAAGCGACGGACTAAAAGACCGTGGTCGTCGCTTTGTTGAGTTTTTTTAAAAATAAAATCTTGAAAAGCGACGAACAAAACCACCTTGTCCGTCGCTTTTTCTGCAATTTTTTTGACTAGTTTATGTTGCCCACCTGCAAAAGCAATTCAATTCAATTCAACACCAATCAAACACAAAACATTGTAAAGAAGCTACACAAAATATAAACCAACAAACTTAAATTAACATTCAAAAATATCTAAATCACAATTTAAAGACTTATAAAGTCTTTCAAAATTCGTTTCAAATTTACAAATAGTTCATAAAGACAATATTTTATCAAGATTTCTAAAGTTCAACCTAATAATTAGTTCATAAATTCTACAAATCAAGATTCCTAAAGTTTAAAATCCTACAATAATTCAAGATTTCTAAAGTTCACAATTTAAAGTTCTAAAATCCCACAATAATTCAAGATTTCTAAAGTTCACAACCTAAATTCTAAAATTCTACAATAATTCAAGATTTCTAAAGTTCACAACCTAAAGTTCTAAAATCCTACAAAAATTCAAGTTCTCTAAAGTTCACAACTTAAAGTTTTAAAATCCTACAAAAATTCAAGTTCTCTAAAGTTCACAACTTAAAGTTCTAAAATACTATAAAAATTCAATTTCTCTAAAGTTCACAACTTAAAGTTCTAAAATCCTACAATAATTCAAGATTTCTAACGCTCACAACCTTATAAAGTTCTAAAATCCTACAAAAATTCAAGCTCTCTAAAAGTTCCCAACTTTAAGTTATAAAATCCTATAATAATTCAAGATTTCTAAAGTTCGCAACCTAAAGTTCTAAAATCCTACAATAATTCAAGTTCTCTAAAGTTCAAAACTTACAGTTCTAAAATCCTACAAAAATTCAAGCTCTCTAAAATTCATAACTTAAAGTTCTAAAATTCTATAATAATTCAAGATTTCTAAAGTTTCACAACCTAAAGTTCTAAAATACTACAAAATTCAAGTTCTCTAAAGTTCACAACTTAAAGTTCTAAAATACTACAAAAATTCAAGTTCTCTAAAGTTCACAACTTAAAGTTCTAAAATCCTACAATAATTCAAGATTTCTAATACTCAACAACCTTATAAAGTTCTAAAATCCTACAAAAATTCAAGTTCTCTAAAGTTCACAACTTTAAGTTCTAAAATCCTACAATAATTCAAGATTTCTAAAGTTCACAACCTAAAGTTCTAAAATCCTACAAAAATTCAAGTTCTCTAAATTTCACAACTTAAAGTTCTAAAATCCTACAAAAATTCAAGTTCTCTAAAATTCACAACTTAAAGTTCTAAAATTCTATAATAATTCAAGATATCTAACGTTTCACAACCTAAAGTTCTAAAATCCTACAAAAATTCAAGCTCTCTAAAGTTCACAACTTAAAGTTCTAAAATCCTACAATAATTTAAGATTTCTAACGTTCACAACCTTATAAAGTTCTAAAATCCTACAATAATTTAAGATTTCTAACGTTCACAACCTTATAAAGTTCTAAAATCCTACAAAAATTCAAGTTCTCTAAAGTTGACAACTTTAAGTTCTAAAATCCTACAATAATTCAAAATTTCTAAAATTCACAACCTAAAGTTCTAAAATCCTACAATAATTCAAGATTTCTAAAGTTCACAACCTAATTAAAATTCTAAAATCCTACAAAAATTCAAGTTCATATCTAATTTCTAGAATTTCTAAGTTCAAGAATTTCCAAGTTCAAGAATATAATTCAAGTAACCCAATTTTCAACAACAATATATATAATATATAAGCACAAATACAATGGCAAATTGGAAAACTCAACTAATCTAACTTCTAACTTCTAATTATTTGTTAGTTCTAACTTCTAATACTTAATTTACAATCATATTTAAAAATTCCCAATTTAAAAGAAAACAAACCCTAAAATCTAAAATCCTCAATTCTCTTCCTAACTTACAATAATCAAATATACAAATTAATAATTGAATAATTATTAACCCTTCAATTCTCAGCAAGAGAAATCAACGAACAACATATTTACTGGTATAATACTAAACCCCTTTTACTTCTTTTGTGGTTTCTTAAAAAAAAATTAAAAAAATTGTTGGCTATTTGTTTTAGTTATTGTAAATTACATAGATTATTATTTTTTTGCAGCTTTTTGGAGATTAAACGATTGTTCTTGCTATTTATAAGTTACCCTAAAATAAAAAATCTCAAATTCTTTACCTAACTGACAATAATCAAATCAAATTATAACACAATCCAACAAACTAAAATAATAATATACTAACTAACAAATTAATTATAATTAATAGAATTGAAAAAAAAAACTAAAATGAAACTCAAACCTTAACAAAAAGGAGAGCAGCGAGCGGCACGACGGCGGCACAGGCAGCAACGGCGGCGGTGGAGGCGCGGGCAGCGGGTGGATCTGATAGAGAGAAGGGAGAGAATAATAGAGAAGAGAGAGAGGAAAATGAGAAAAATCAGATTTGTCTCAAAGATATTTTAAGAAAAGCGACGGACAACGTCTCTTTGTCCATCGCTTTTTTTAAAATAGTTGACCAAAATTTTGATCAAAAAGCGACGGACTAAGAGACATTGTCCGTCTCCTTTCTTAAATGTTTGACCATATATTTTGACTAAAAAGCAATGGATTAAGAGATGTCGTTCGTCGCATTCAAAATAAAATAATTAATCAATTAAAATTAATGGATGGCGTGGTTATATTTTGATTTATAAATAATTATTTTTAATAAAAAGCAACGGACATCGGCTCTATCTATATTAAATAATTAATTATTAATTTTATATATATTTGGTGCAAAAATTCACAAAAAAAGGCGACGAACTAAGAGATGCCGTCCGTCCCTTCTTGTAAAATAATTATTTTTATTAAAAAGCGACGAACAATGTGGCAATTGGCGTCGCTTTTTTGGAGCGAAGCCGTCCGTCGCTTTTCTTTCCATCGCTTTTTAGCAGTTTTTTAATAGTGATATACTTCCCCCGACATCACATCTATGCATTGGTGTTTACGAGTCGCAAATATATTTTAAGTTATGGGATATTACAATATCACTCCCGAATGAGTCCTATTGTTCGGAACCCAAATTTAATCTGAATTTCAATATGAGAGGTGGAGAATAAAAATAAATAAAAATAAAATCATGACACGTCAATTCAAAACCGTTAATATCACAAAATTTAAAGTGCCACACCGGGATAGTTGAAATATTTTCCGCTAATTAAATACTCCCTTTGTTCCTAATTACTTGTTCATTTTGACAAATCAAGAAAGACCAATTTTTTTTACCTATTATACCCTCAATTAATTACTTTGAAAAAGGTAGAACTTCTTAAAAATCTTTAATTTTTAATTCATCCACTTCAATATTAATAGAGGTAAAATGGTAAACACGCTATAACAATCATTATTTTCTTAATAGGTGTGTCAATTCAAAAGTGGATAAATAATTAAGAACAAAGGGAGTATTTTGAATTTGAGCTCTAAAAATAAATAAAATTATATTATAAGCGTATCATTAATAATAAACATTGGAATAATAAAATAAACTCAAATTAATTAAATTGAATACCGATCCTAACGAAAAAAATGAAAAGTGCCACATTTGAAAAAGAAGAAAAGAGGTAAGAGGTTTCTCATTTGATAAAATGTCGTTTCCAAATGGCAGAAGAGGCAACTCAATTTTAGTGTGTTGGATGAAACCTTACGTGTCTATCAACAAAGGCCTCTTTATCATGCAAATTCAAGATGATCAACACGTAACAACCATGCACAAACACCCCATCTACTTCTCTTAACTCTATCTATTATATTACTCATATCTCTCCTTTCTGCTTTTCCACTCTTCATCTACAATCCTTAACAACAAAAAGAAGAAGAATGCAGACTCAGCCTCGTCATGAGCAGCAGCTTTCTCGTCAGGTGGCCAAGACCACCACTGCTGTCACCATTGGTGGTTCACTCATGGTGCTTTCCGGGTTAACTCTGGCGGCTACTGTTATCGGTCTAGCTATAGTTACCCCTTTGCTGGTGATTTTCAGCCCTGTTTTGGTACCTGCTGTTATAACTCTTGGGTTGATCTTTGGTGGGTTTTTGGCTTCTGGTGGTTTTGGAGCTACTGCTTCTTTTGTTTTCTACTGGATGTACAGATATGTCACGGGGAAGCACCCGATCGGAGCAACCAAGATCGATTACGCGAGGGATAAGATTGCACATGCGGCAAATGATGTGAAGGAGCAGTTGGGGCACCAAGCACAGCAGCAGATTAAGGGTTGAAGGAGCTCTTTTTTCTTTCTTTTTTTAATGCAAGTATTTTCCTTTTAATCGTTTGTTTGAGAATGTGGGAATGTTGTTGGTTTTTGTGGTAGATTTACTAATTAACGAGTCTGTTAATAAAATACCCAAATCTTTGTTAGTTCATTGCTTCCTTTAAGCTTTTAGTTGAAAATGATGCCAGAGTCTGGCACAAGAAATCATTTTTGGCACGCGTGCCAAAAAGACAAGCATGGATAGGAGGTAACCTTCTAGTAAAATTATTGGCCGATGGTGAATTATACAATCATATGTAGCAGAGTTGTTCACCAATAGTAGAAGTACTAATTTCTCAAAAAGTAACTTATTGCAAATATATGCGCGTAAAAAAACAAGAAGAAACATAGTACTGGAAACATGAAAAGCTATAATTGGTTTAAACATCTCATCGATAAAAGCCTCTAGACAGCAGCATTGGCCTAAACGTTTTTGGAAATAGCAATAACGTTGAAGTTGATTGAGTCTGGATTTTTCTCGATTATCTTTTTGACAACTCTGGCTGCATCCTGTAATAAATGAGAAATACTTCCATGTCACAAAACCCATAATGGGGAGATAGATGAAAGGAACCAGGAGGCGGAAATAGAAACTATTGATTGAAGTTTACAGAGTCATACAAGTATGTGAACTTTTGTTTAAAAGAACCCAAATCTTATGTAGGAGTAAAAAACTAAACCTTAATCCCAATTAATTGATATTTGCTTTCTCCAGATTTGGGACCGATAATGTGATCACACGTACTGAAGTGTTCCAAATTAAAATGGACGAAGCTACGAAGGTTAGGTCTGGGTGTGAAACAAAGAAATTAGGTCACAGTCACTGACTAATTTTCATCGGTCAGTGAACTTCACTCCCAGAGCATGGACATAATTACTTACCTTTAATAAGCAGTTTGGAGAGGATGCACCATGTGTAATAGGTCCTGCCCTCCTTCCATCAAGTTCATAGAGTTGTCCTGCAATGTGACCAAAGCTTGTGTGACTTTCAATTCCTCAGCCATCATGAGTCGAGTTAAGTAAAGCTGAATCGTCTAGTCAACAATCACTATATTATTGATGTTGTAAACAAAGATATAGTCATGATGCAATTTTTTCTCCTAGTGCTCCTCAATTTGTTGTTGTTTAACTTAAGGGTTTCCCATTAGTATCAATGGATGGCAGTATGTTATCTAAAGGAAGTGGTTGACCTAGCAGACATCTTCAAATCATTATTATAGCATCAATACAAGCTTCCATGTTTTCACAAGAAAACTACAGCTAATGAAATGTAAATTGATCCCAGGCCCTCTAGGTGCTACTATGCTCCATATCAACCGAACTCCTTAAACACTCTGCAGAAAGCTACAAATCGAATAACAGTTGACTCCCAACAATACTCGGAAAAAAAGTAAATCAACCTTACAACTTTCTACACCAAAGCCATATTAGTAGATACTAGCAGTCTAGCATAAGGTTTGTAATGCCCAAGCACTCAGTTTACACTCCAGATGACAAATAGCTACCATCTTAACTTGGAAGCAGAATGCAGACAGTGCTTAAGTCAATTCTACGGATCACAGAAACTGAGAGAGTGAGAGAAAGAGTGGGATGAAATGGGATGGAGAAGGAAATACCATCAACACAGGTGAAGCAGATGAAATGAGTGTTCACATCATCAGTAGCCTGCATAAAGAATGCACCAGATTAATGCACATTAAACATGAAAAAAACATCAAAAAAGAAAGTGACATGTATTTTATGTCATATACATGGGAATTGGGATTGTTAAACCAACAAAAGGAGTTATTATTTCAATGGGAAAACTGATATAAAGGAAGTTTCTGACTTCATAGTCTTAAAATCCAATCAATTTAGTTTCACATCTTCAAAAAGATTTAACATAAAGCCAGCAAATGTTTTTTTCCATCTTCCATAAATCATATTCTAAAAAATTAGAACTATCTTCTATTTGAAGTTTTTAACAGAGTTTGAACTGAGGTTCACACAAAACTCTCAAACAATCTCTATATTGGCTTGCATAATAACAAAAAACTACATCCCCTGGTTCTAACATTTCTCAGTTGCAAGAGAAGCACGCAAATCCACAAAAGTGTGAGTTTTAGGAATAGTAAATGCACCAGAGACTAATAAGAAGGTTGTTGGCTATCAACTATCTCCAAACCATCAAAACCTCGGGTGTTTGTGTTGCACACAGTTGCCAGGCTTAAAGGTAGCCTCTAACATGCCCAAACTCTCTCATGCAAACAAGCCAGAGCTTAACAAGAAGGTTGTTGGCCTTCTCAAAAACAAGAAGGTAGTTGGTCTTCAACAAACTGCAAGCCATCAAAATCTCTGGTGTATCACACCAATACGGCAATACCCACAGAAGGCTTAGAGGTGCCAGCTTCCTATAAGACGCCCAAATACTTTTTTCATGCCTCTCTGTTCCAATAATGTCGAGAAAAGAAAGAGGCTGTCGTAGCAGCAAAACACATAAGAAACCTCCAGAACCGTGAGCTCCGGAAAATCTAAATGTACAAAAGTTCAAATCAAATATAGAAAGTTGTTCACAGCAACATTCTTTAGATCATCAAAAGCTAAGCTGCTGCTGCCACAACACAACAGCGACACCAGGCTTGAAGGTACCACCGTATATTTTTATTTTTTATTTAAAAAGGGGAAATGGGGAAGGGATTACAAGATAAGGAATTAAACCCTCACCAAATATGTGAAAGTTTAGGTTACCAACTGGACTACCCTACTTGGTGCATGAATTCTTCTTCATGTTTTTTGCACTAGATCAGACCCTCCTCCTTTGTGGTTGCCAGTCTCTAAATAAAATTATCTTTCTTCTTTTCAGAAAATGTCAAGAGTACTCATAGATCATTGGTCCAATTAATATGTCAATACATTGATGAAATATTTAATCTCCGACTTACTTTACTTCTAAGTGCACCAAGGAATGATTAAGTACCAATGGAATCTTATATCAGTAATTGAAAGCATAAAGGACAAGCTGAAGGTTTTTGAATATGTTCAGCTTCAATTTTACTTCAGAGAAGTAAATAGTGTCGTGGACTCATTGACTAATGAAGGATTGTAGCTCGAGGGACAGATTTGGTATGATGAATTTGAGCAGCTTTCAGAAAAATGAAGGCAAAAATGGTAATGAATAGCATACAAATGCCTAGTTTCTTGAGTAGGCATAGATTTAGTATGAGGACTGTTTATTTGAGATATGTAAGAAACACATAGATTATTCAAGGCAATTCTGACCTCAGTATCACCAGCAGTGGCTGCCACTGAATGAGCAACTTCCATTTCCCTATCGTTTTCAAGGAACAAAGCACGCTGCAAATTTGTACCGGAACGTATTAGCATTGGATGACTAGAATGATGTGACTGGCCACTAACTTCAATAGCCAAAATTAATACCTGCATTGGGTCCATGCTTGAGGTTGATTTAAAGAACTTGTCCAAGAATGAACCCTCGGCTAAATGCAAAAAAAACAAGCATGTCAAAACTCAGGGAACAAAAAGAAAAGAAAAACTAGGATTGAAAAGATGGAAAAAAGAAAACAGCAAAAAGGGAAGAAAAAAAACAATATAGTGAACATGTAAAAAGTAAAACAAAAAAACATATCTTCCAAGTTGACAAGAATGTCACCATAGTTCAGAGAATTTCATCTAACCACCAAAATTCTCAAGATCTTATCTGTGGTCGGGCATTTCTCAGACTATGATAATGAATTAAGAGCCTTTCCCCCAAATACTATCATCAATTATAGCACAACATCAAGCTCTTGACTGAGTAATATACTACTTGTGCAACTATCTGTTATGATACTACCAGAAACTCTTATGTACTCCCACCTCTAATATTACATACTTAATGCAAAGAGTAGAAACCTTCATGGTGAGAATCAGTTCATGATATATATAGAACATCAAATGACTTACTAAGTTTTATCTGAGAGGTGATATTCCCGATAGCATGAAGAAGGCCAATTGTTCCGCATGCATTTCCCACTGTTTGTTTCATGTAGTAAACTGTACTACTGGGATCCTGCACCTGCCAGAAAGCTCTCAAGAATAATTATAGTTTTATGAAGCCAAATATAAGGCATAAATGTAGAAACACTCAAATGCTCCAACTCAACTCGGTCAAATAAATAGAGAAGAAACAGATAATCAAGTATATTAGGAGATATTTAGAAGGGGCCAAAAAAAAGATGTTGTAGTGATAACTGATGACTGATTTATGTGACTGATGAAATATAAAATCGAGTTTCTGTTACCTGTCAAAGCCAAGTATAATATGACCTTGCATTGTCTATTAAACTCACTTAGCAAACAACCTGTCTACAGGACCACTTAGACACACTGGTATGGTTTCACGACAGCAGCCAACAAAGATAAAGCCAGAGTTCAACGAACTGGAGAATGTTGTACACAGCAGGAAAGCAAACAAAAAGGAACAAATGAAATAATCAGATCCAAGACAGAGAAAGGATCTTGGCAACTGATAGCAAGGAGACCAAGCACTGGCAACTGCAAACCCCACTTCCCCTTTAAATAGGAAAAAGAGAGAGGCAAGAGGGAACTTCCTAGGATTAGTGATGGACAAAGTTTCACACCAAGAACTGCATAAGCAGGAACAATGACATTTAAGTAATTGAACACCCCAAAAAGAGAGAGACTAAATGGCATAATTTGCCTAACGGAATCATTCATCAATAAGAAGAAAAATATCTAAGGTTGGAAGTAAAGAACTGATGAACATGAGTAGTTTATAAAGAAATGGTCATTCAATTCACCTTTGTTTCGCTGTCTTGCTTTATTCTCTCTTCTTCACTCTGCACGCACATTGCAGAAAATTAATTAGTTGACCAGGATCATTGACATATACCAGTTAACATCAAACTAAAATAACAACAAACCTGCGATGTGAGAGGATAGAGAAATAAAACAGCAAGCACTGGCTTTGGCACCATCTCCAGAAGTTCTTCATCTAACCCATAAACATCACAGCACTCTGCCTCATTCGGTGGAACACCAAGACCCCAAAGAAACTGCTCGATAAAAAAACACGTAAATTAGAAACTTCATTAATCTTTTTCATTTCTACCTTCATGTATTTGATTTTCCTCCTCCTTCAGCTTCCTATAGTTTAACAAACCATATACAAATTTTGATCAAACGCTTCTCAACCTAGTTAAGAAGTACTTTCACATACTAAAGCCAACAACAACAACAAACCTAGTGAAATCCCACAAGTAGAGCCAGGGAAAGGTACTGCGTAGTACGCACACCTTACCACTATCTAGTGGAGGTCGAAAGGCTGTTTTCGGAAAACTTCACATACTAAATCCAAACTTATCAAATCTAATACATGGTGGGAAACATACTTAGTTGATTGAGTCAGTTCTCAACCAATATTTAGGTCCCCTCATCCCATTTTATATGACACCATACTACTTGACTACATTTTTTTTTCATATATCCCATACTCCTAATAACTATTTTCAAGCACAAAACATTGCGACTTTGTAAAATTTAAGTATCTAAATCTAACTCTTAAAACAATTAAATAATGTCCGATTTGAGTCCAAAAATTAGCTAGTTTGACCACAGTACTCCAAACAGATCATGATTATTTTGTGACAGAGAGAGTAATAGGTTAAATTCATTCCATATACTGCTGATTCAGAAGACGGTAAATACTATTAACTGAGATTATTTGAAATAGCGAAACAAAAAGAGGATACAAATGAAAATCGAAGCGATAGAAAAAAAAAGGAGTGAAGGTACCTGATTCATGACATCCGGGTTAGCTTCAAGAGGAAGCCATCTCTTCTTAGAGCCTGTGCTTTCCGCCATGGATTCCTTTCCTCTATTTTACTCTCTCTCTCAACCTCGATCGCCTTCTCCCCTTTATATATAGTTATGGGAAGGGCTTTATGGTGGGGGGTTTTATCATTTTCTAGCACCCTTGTGTTTTTATTTTTATTTTTTACTGTCATTTTTTGTTTGTTTGTTTTTACAATTTAAATAAAATATAATTTTATAAAATAAATGTTTTAAAAAAATATTTTTAAGTATAAAAAATAAAATCTTGGAGATATTTGATTGGACCTAAAACTATAAATTGTAATAGATCACTAAATCAATTTACCAGTATTTTGAATATTTAAAGTTGAAAAAAATAACAAGATGGAGAATTTAAATTCAAAGGTATTTCCTATGTCCCTAATTACTTGTCCATTTTTGAATTTAACCCTATTAATTATAAAGTAAATGAATTAAAAACTTAAGAGTTTCAAAATGTTTTACATTTGAATTTTTTTTGAAGTAATTAATTGAAGGTATAATAGGTAAAAAAAATTGTCCTTTCTTGATTTGTCAAAATAAACAAGTAATTAGGGACAACTAAAAAAGAAAAAATAAATAATTAATTAGGGATTCAAATATATTTCTTTTTTAAACAACATTTTTTCAATTTTTCAATTTTTCAGAAGTATGGAGAAAATCCTATTGAGAAATGAGCCCTATAATACACTATTCAGATTTAGTCCGGACTCCAACGTGGGTTCTTGATATATGGTGGGAAACAAAAAAAAAAGTTTTCAATTTTTAAAATTTTATTTGGTTGCACAAAACTTTCATATAACATATTTTTGTATATGAGTGTTTACTGTTACTAAACGAATTTTGAGGAGATCTACACTTCCCATCTATTTATATTTTTCAGTTTAATCACTTGGTGTCCGAAACAAGTGAAGATAATCAATCTAAATCTGTGTCGAATAGACCTAATAAGCGAGTTGAAACCCTCCTGTTCAATCTATTTGATTATGTGAATGTCGAACAAAATTTGACTCAAGGCCAAACATATTAAAAAATATCTAAATATCTTGGTTGTCAATTTAATAGATCTCACTTGCATTGTAAATTGACAACCACGATATAGTAACTCTAGCATTGTGCCAAGTCTTGTTCTCACATCTTTCACTTGCTAACATGCAAAAGCCTCTTTTGAATTCTGCCATTCTTGATATCCATTTTCTCTTCATAAGAATATATTAGACTTAAGCTCGACGAACCCATTGCTCTAGTCGAAGCTGCTTTAAAGGAGGACCAAGATTTGGCTTAGTCCTCTGGGGGCACCGCCATTTTCCTGTTGTTTCCAAAGCACTAGGATGCAAGTTGGTTGTTTCTGTGAGTACCTTTCTAGTCAAACCATGCTTGTGGCAATTTGATGCAACAGTGACTCCACTTAAAGGAGACTGAACTGCAGCTGGCGTTGGCAAAAGACTTTTGTTCTGCACTTGACTATTTCTACTCTTTCTGGTTGATATAAAACCATTCTCTCCAAAGTCATTCGTGTGATTTTCTTTGTCAATGATTTCTGCTGCTTTCCGTTTGGATAATTTCTGACTTAACACACTCATCTCCATCCTATTTTTAGATTGCACATCATCAGCAGGTTCAACACTATCTTCAGATTTAGAACTGTTCTCTGCAGAATCCTTCCTGTGAATTGGATGTCTGTATAATTTTTCACCTTCACAGCTTGAATGATCGATGGTGCAGGATACTTTGCAGTTAACTTCTAGAGGAAAAATGGTCTCCAAGTGTTCTCCATCACTATCTTTGAAGACCATGTCAATGTATCTTGGTGAACCACATTCACTAATCTCCGTTGTTTTGTGATATAGAGTCTGTTGAGAAATCCTTTCACAAGACATTTCATTGGATACTCGTGTATTTTTTATCCCATCAGCCTCCTGATCCTTCAAAGTATACAAACATCAAGGAAATATCATCAAGGGAACGTATGACAATATGTTAAGGTAGACCTCAAATATGTAGCTGAAGTGTCAGTTACCATCTTTGCATGGTAGAAACAATTGTATAACTAACAGAATCTGAAATGAGATGTTTTTATATGCATAGCTACCAGCCAACTGAAAATACCTAAGTTTCTAACTAACTAAAGACAGAATAGATCTTTTAATGTTTCTTTCTGTCTTTGTTTTGTACATATGTTCAACTATGTGATCCAACACTGTAACTCAATGTAATCTTATTGTATATTCTAGGTACTGATCCCTCCAGCCAAAAAGGTTCGTACAATCGCAGAAAGATAAAATTTCCCTGTTTGTTGATCTACAGCTTAAGGTTCTACGTTTACTTCGAGTGTACATTCAATAAATCTACATCTAAAGCATAAGTTCATAAAGAATAGATGTAGATCAAGAGTATGTATGAAAGGAGTTTGATGCAGCTGAAGGTTCTTAGTTTACCTTTGAGGCAGTTTGATGCTCATACTTGTCATCATGGATAAAAGGAGTTCCTAATGAATTCCTAAAATTCTGAGGTTCCACACTGCCACTATATCCATTTATACACACTTTGTCATCTAATTCTTTCTCGTGATCTGGAAGTATGGAATCTTGAATAGTATCAACTTTTGGAGATTCATAAACATAGCTAGAGAACCAGTTCCGGATGTCTGGAGGCTCTGATAAAGACCATATATGGTAACAAAGATTAGCATTAACAAAAACTATCATTGCCTGCTTAAAAAATGGAAACTTTTGTATTAGGAGGTGAAAAGATCACACTTACCTGAAGCAAGTGACATGTCAGCTGAAGACTCTACATCCTACAGACACAAGTACATAAAATCATGGTTTAGTAAGAGAGCACAGGAGAGACGATCAAAAAAAAATATGTGCTACACTGTCCAACTAGGAATTCATCGGTACATGACTTGATGTTTGTCAATCCATACAATATTTTGCAAATTTTCCTCACACAAAATTGCTCATCTACTTCCAATAAATATTTCTGAACTTCACAGACTATGGGGAACATGCTAATGGAAATAATCAGAAAAAATCAGAACATTCTTATCGAAATCCACCACCAAGACGTAGCACTTTAAAATAGACTCGGATTCCAATTAAAAGTTTGCACAGTGGAAATTGAAACAACAATAGAAAATAAAAGTTGCCTGACCTACCCATTTGTTATCTGAAACAGAATTGGTACACTGCTCAATGTCTTTTGAAGCGATATTGACACCAGAAGACAAACTGTTGCTTTTCCCATTTGTTCGATTTTCAGCAGAATTATCTTCCTCCTTGCAGTTGATGTCTTCTTTGCATCCTCTGGAGCTAGTATCCTCATTGAAACCGATGTCAATTGATTCAGGGACTATAGTATCATCACTATCAGCCAATAAGGGAGTTTCAGGCACAAAACTTGAGAAACAGTCCTTGGTATCTAAAGGCTCTGATAGCACTGACATGGGGACAGAAAGTCAGCTTCGTACAAATTTCATGCAAGCAATTTTGATATACAAATTTAAGGGAAAGAAATGAACTGGCAACTTTAGTATGTGGTCTAGTTTCTACTTTCTCGGCATAAATAAGGTTCTAAATTTCACTTCTCTCTACTGAGATGCCAGAAAACAATACTAATACTTCATAGTATGTTAACCTAACTTACCAGAAGAAAATGGGATATCATCTGAAGCTCTCCAAACCTGTGAAACAACCACTAGAGTTATATTACTAATCTTAAAAATGGTATTCACTATTCAGTAACAATCTACAACTTTTAAAACTCTTAATAACTATAAGATTAAATTCAAGAAGCAGATAACAAAAATCTCTTTAATGTTGAGACTCTAATGCAAGGTTTCTGAGTATAATTCTAATTTGTATCTTATGATCACAGTGAACTGCGTAGCTTAACGGACCTAATAATATCCCTGTGGCTTAAACTTTTTAACAAGGGGTTGATATTTCCTTCTTTTTTCCCTTTCTAACGAGGGGGTTGATTCAATTCCACAAATTTAAATGAAAAGGGGGAAATCTAAAGGTAAGGTTTAAGGGATAAGACTTGAAGTTCAATTACCTTAGTTGGAAGTTTGATATCTCCTTGTGAAGCTACATTCTCACCACAATGCAAGGAATCAGCTTTCTTTCTTTTCCTGCCATCTCCAGAATCATGAAATTCATCAATCTCACTCAACACCAGGGAATCATATGCATAGCTCGAGAACCAATTTCCAATATGAAGAGGCTCTATTTGTTCAAACAAGAAAACCCAATGAAAAAAAAAATAGATTGAACCTTCTAGATTAACTCTTTGGGGAAAATATGCATACCAGAAGGAACCGACAGTGAGTCTACAGAATCTAACACCTGCAATTCAAAGTTGCTCATTCAGTGATAAGTTTAATTTCCTTTTTGTTAGCAGAATAAAAAACACTAAACTAGTGTTTCGCCATGGATTTTGAGACTTCTAATTACAAAACAAAAAAAATCAAGTAAAATGAATGTACAAACACAATTCATAAATTAAAAAAATTCAAAATCTATGATCACCGGGATTACCTGCTTCGACATCTGGCTAAAGAAATAAGAACAATTCAAAAATGTGAAAAGAGAAACTGTGAGAATAAAATTTTGGGATGTTGATAGTCTACAAACTACAATGGCGCGTCTTTCAAATTTTCAAATTTATTATTTCCCGGGAAAAAATTTCCATCTGCCTGAAAACATTTTACTGTGTTCAACTTTTGAAATTTCCATATCTCTCCTGTATTATCAACTTAGCTGCAGAACTGGTCCACTTTTTTACCTTTATTACTCTTTTATGCACAGACAAAGTACAAACACCACTTCGCCGTTCTAATTTTATTTTAATATCAAAATGGTCCCTAGCTTTGAAAAATAAGTAATAATAATTGGTATTTTTCAATTCAATTAGTATTAAAATCATCATCACATGTTCTTATATGTAAGTCAAATGTTGTGCTGAGTATACATAATTAGCACACTTCCTTGGGTCTTTTGAACTTTAGGCAAAAGTTTTAAAAATATGTTTGGGTTTATAACAAGGTAAATTTTTTAAGATTAAAACGTTTGAACTTTAATGCATGATATTAAAATTTAAATACAAAATAATAAAAATATTTTTTCTCAACATCTGAAAATACATGAAGTTTGTCTTTATGAAATTTTTTATAAAATTTCAAATAAAATATTAATTGATTCAATACTATAGCAATAAATTCATGCTCTTGATACCCATTATGGTTTTACGAATGTCGGCTCTCATGGTAAGTTCGCTTAGGAGTACTTATATTTGCAACCACTTTCACCTTCTTTGATGGGATTTATCAGTCATTTGTAATTATAAGTAAGACATTTGTATTAATTGGAAAGACTCTGGTTTATTGATCCGATGTCATATATGTTACTTACTTTTTATGACGTTATTAATTATTCTATATATATATATAGTCTAGTCGTCAAAGAGAAAAAAAAGAAATTGTATTCTTCCTTTTGCCCAAATTGATAAGTTTTATTCTTTCAAATTTTCTCTAATATTGCGCATTGAGTGATATTTTACTTAAATCCACATATTAGTCACACAAATAAGAAGATAATTCGGCTTTTGGTTATTAATTTCAATTATTTTTACTTTAGTTGGAATTTATGAAGTTCAAGTTGACAATTGAATTGTGTTTAGTTATACTTGTACATGAGAGAAAAGAGCATTCTACTTGAAATTATGAAGGCAGGTTATAAACTGTTAATCAAATTTTGAATTCAACGTCAAGTTTAATTTAAAATTTCATAGCCAAACACTAATGTTTTTATAAAACGAGAAATTATTCCGAAAAAAGTGAATAATTCTCACGGCCAAGTGAGTCCTATAAAAAAAGAAGAAGAGAAAAACATGTACTTCTTGTTACTTCTTTGTACATGAAGTATACATTTTCTGCTAACTATATAATACTCATGATGATGGACTAGGCAAACAACTAGATGTAGGGAAATTGTGTTCTCTATCAAGATTGATAGTCAAATCCTTTCCCTTGCTAGTGTAAAGTCTTTTAAAATTAGACCTTTGTTCATTTAGTAGCCTCACAAGACTTCTCTTGGCATTAGGCCTAAATGGACAATTAGATGCCGTAAATCCATCCACCAAATGCAAATACGCCTCTAAATCATGGCAGCACGCAACATCCGCGTTAGGCTTCAAAAAAGGAGACATCTTTGTATCAACTCTGAATTCAGTCCCAACATGTGAGTACGCCCATGGCATCCTACAATCTAACATCTCTAACACTCGCCCCGCACCCGATTCTCTTAACTTTTTGTCGAGTGATTCGCTCACAAACATTCCTGGAACCCTCGTGATCACGTCTTGATTATTCACGATACGTAAAACCTTAACATTGTTTTCATTAAGACGATCCGCGAAACCCCGGTTGCCTACTCGTGGCCCCCCGAAGGAAAAAACGGCCACTGGAGGGGCGTTCGGCACGCACGTGCTTAAATCATCCGCGACCAAAAGGGATAATGCCGCACCGAGACTATGCCCGGTTACGGTAATGCTTAAAGGCTCGCCTTTGTATTTTTCGATTAATCTTTGCACTTCGTTAACAACTGATTCAGCTAAACTTGGCACACGATGATCACCTGTTTTGTATAAACTTAAAAATCCACATTCTACTTTAGACTGTACTACTCCTTCGTCGTTATCATCATCATTATCATTTTGTTCTACTAACAAGTCACGAAAATTCTCCGCCCACTCTAAACAAGTGGCGGTCCCTCGTAACGCGATAACAATGTCTCTCCTTCCCATTCGTTGGATCTCACTCCTGTCATCGCACACTGCC
This sequence comes from Solanum paucissectum, assembly GCA_029582445.1. Classification (NCBI taxonomy): domain Eukaryota; kingdom Viridiplantae; phylum Streptophyta; class Magnoliopsida; order Solanales; family Solanaceae; genus Solanum; species Solanum paucissectum. The sequence goes on from JAJONZ010000737.1 coordinate 34,695, forward strand.
ACGTAACCGATCCAGCTAGACCGCTGAGTCATCCATCCGAGATCAGGTGCCACGTCATCCACCCACTTAGGCAACCCAATAGACGAAGTTGCGTATAAGCTTTTAGTCACCTTGTATGACCTATCCGGCAACGCCACGTGTCTCTCCGGCAGAACCTCATCTGCTGACGTGGCCGGGTCGGAGTGAAAACAGTGATAAGCCGACTGTATGAATTCTCCGTACCGGACTAATTCTCGCCGGAGATTTTCGTCGAGAGGATCGAGTAGCCCGAGCCAGTTATTGCTACCGTGATACTCTCTCCACCGGTTAGCGAGATTGTTCCGAGGAGAATATTCAATTGATTTTGACGATAATAGCCTTTTTAGTCTATTCAAATGCCTTGGCGACATATCCTCTGCAGCTAATTTCATCTCATCAGGCCAAATGTTAGCCAAATTGAGCCCTTCTAACAAGTTTTTTCTTCTATTCTCTATCGACCTATTATTGGATTGTTCAATTACAGGTTTCGATGAATCAATTGGGTTCGTCTTTTGCAGAAGCTTTTCGAGATTGGAAATGTGTTTTTTCGTCATTTCTGTAGATGAGATTGTTTTTACAGTTTGTGCATTGCACTTAAAGTTGACTCCCTTTGCCTGAAAAAGGTGAAGATTTGATAGTGTTGTTCCGATCTGCATGGTTTTAGAGAGAGAAAAAAGTGGAGGGATTTAGAGAGTGAGAGAGAAGAGTCAATGAGTTAGTTGTTAGAACTAGGAAGCTAGTTGTTATTGGATTGAACTTGGTTATTTATAGAGGAGAAGGTTACACATTGAGGCTTATTCTTTTCTTTATTTACAATTACAACCAGCAAAAACATCATAATATAATCCAATAAATGTGAATGAGGTATCCCATCACCGGTCGATTCCATTCAATTTGATTTAAATTGGAAATTAAATAATTTAGTATTGGTTTTTAATTAATTAATTTTAGTTCTTAATAGTTAGATATTCAGTTTAACTAGTAAAAAAATATATCTCTCTATATATATATTCATAAAATAGAAATTGTAGTTAGAATAAAAGTGCCACATTGTTCGTTTTTATCACAATCAAATCTAAAATTTAGAAGAGATAGATAATATTAGTTTATGTCGAAAAGAGAGAAGGTGTCACAATAGAGAGGCACAAAGACTAGTTTGTATTTCCTACAATCAAAAGTAAAACTAAAAATTTAGAAAATATGATTGATTAAATATTTAAGTCATTGATTTTGATTATAATCTTACTGGATTATCAGTTTAACCATCAATCAAAACCATAAAAATGAAAAATCGAATCGTTAATAAAATTGAAAAATCATTTAAAAATTATTAACTCAATACCAATAAATTAATAGTAGTTTTTTTCAAATTTGATTTATCGATTAAGCCATTTTTTATCCAATTAATACGAGAATGATAGAATATAAATAAATTTTCTTTATTTTTAATAGATAAAGAAGTCATTTTCCACAAAAACAATAAAATGTCAACCGAATAAATAAAGTAACAAATAAGTAAAAAAAAAAGGACACACATGACACAATATGAGTAGGTGAAAAAGATGGACGGTATTATTTGAGTAATTGTTCATTTGTGACTCTAATTATACTTAAAATAGAAAAAAGGAGAATAAATTATCCTCGTGGCCTCCCCTAATAGCTAGCTGCTAACTCCTCTCTTTCCCTTTTCAATTCGATTCAAATATCAAAAAGTCTACTTTTAATTTATGGTTGACAAAATGGCACAATTCCTCCAAATTCTTTATTTCAACATATCACGTTTTACACCTCCGACCATATTTTTTTTGTTTGATAAGGAAACCGTGCTCGTTATTTTTCGGATACATATTAGGTAATTTCACTTCATCAATGTAATAATCTGTAAATTATACTAAATAAATTTTAGAAGATAAATTCAATTGAAAAATATAAATAAAATTTCAACATTTAATTTTTTTTAATTTGAAGATCATCTGCTCAACTCGATGATGTAAATAAACTTCCAAATCCGAAGTGTTGAGATCTTTGTCCAAAGGGCAATCTAAACAATTAATGGGCCAACAAGTAGTACGACACCTCCGACCATATTGTTGTAAAATATAGAAGGTTAATTAACTTTTTTTTTTAAAATTATGGATTTATATGTTTTAGTTTATATGATGTTTTTTGAATTTTGAGATTTAATAAAAAAAATAAAAATTCATATATCATATTTTGAATTGCCGGCCATTATGACTTGTAATAACTTTTTTTTACGTAGTTTTCAATTATGTAAATTTATTTCAAAAAATTTAAAGATTATATACATGATTATATGGTCAAACTTAAATTGTAATTGACTCACGAAATGTGTCATATAAATTATGACTAAGAAAATGTATTCTTAATTAAGGTGTAATTTATAATGACTTCATGTAGTTGTTTTTAAAAGATTAAGAAATTAACGTTTGAATTAAGATATACTGATAAATAAAATGAAAAAGAAATAAAAATATTCTTGAACTATTGAAAACATATAGTAATTATGTTATTTATCAACTTCTAGACAAAAATGCTCTTATCGTTACCCAAAGTGACGCAAACAATATTATTTTATATTTTACTTTTCTAATATAAAAATAGTAAACAAATATATTTTATAATGTTAGTCAAAATTCACCTAATTTTAATCTTCAAGCAATTTGTACTAGTGTCAAATAACTCTCGTTCACATTATCAACCTAGGACTTCAATTCAAATTACTCCAATTTTCTGAAGTCATACATCGCATCTAATCACGGCCAAGTGCTAAAAGTACAACAAGTACAGTTACATGATGTATATTTTATCGATTTGGCATAAATATTGAGTTTTGATAACTTTTTATCCATTTAATAAGGGTTAAATTAAGACAACAAAGATTGTTTTATATTTTGAATATATACATATTTAGTTTGATTATCATATTCTTATATATTATTTTTATGTGATGTGGTGTTTTGAGCAAGTTTGTGTCGACTAATCCAATAATAAATCTATTACACATTAATATATTTTCTCAACTGAAACTTAAACCTAAAACTTCATACTCATAATGTTTCACTAACCACTATATCAGCCATATATCTTTATGTATCATATTAACTTGTATTCACACGCCTTAATTAATTCTACAAAATACCTCACTAATAGTCTATTAATTACATGCCACCAACAATCCAACATGGATAATGAGTAACTTTGTTTACTAAAGATTTAGACAATAACGAGAACAAATCATTTTATATACTATTTTTCTTTATCGAAACTTGAACCTAAAATATGATACTCTATGATATTTCATCCCCCACGGTCATATACTTTGTGTGTATAGGTTTATTAGGTAATTTTCCCAAACTTTATTGGGTCGGTGCTTTATTGATTGCATATCTATAAAGTGGTAATGTACATATATATATACACATCCTTTTAGAGATGCCTATTCAATTCATCCCAAAAATATGAACAAGTTGCTTGATTACTACTACCCAAAACATGCACGCTTTAAACGATAAACAAACAGCCTTTAATTTGTTGCTTTCACCGTACGTAATCGGATCTTCACTAGTTAATGACATTTGATTTTTTTATATGGTATTTTGACATTTATATTGAAATCTAATGATTAGTTTGAGTTTATGTTGTGTAGGGCTTCATTCGAGGAAAAACATTCTCTATCAAAAACAATTTGATACTCAAAACTCAAATCCGAGACATCTGCTTAAAGAAAAAGTAACTCACCACATCATGTGATGCTACATTCATATTTCAATACACTTGACTTTTAAAGTGTTACATTTGTTTTAAATTGCAATTGCCAATCGGCTCGGACACCAAATGGTCGGTGAACGTACACTTTGTTTCGCCGTACCAATTTAAACGTAAATTCAAATAATTCTATTTTATTAAATTAATATGTAATTTCAAATAAATGATAAGTAACATGTTATAATATGTCAAACTATATTAATAATATAGAACAATTAGATTATTGTCACTTAGAGTATCTAATTTAAATAATCCATATATATATTAAGTTATATATATAAAACTCATTAATAATATTCTAGCAATAATTTAGTACAAATTAATTTTAAAAGCATTATGAAATTAAATGGTTTAGTGGTGGTGTGATGGAGCCAAAAATATGCATTTTGATATGCAATTTCATAGTATGATTTTAAATTAGTGTTTAGATATGTAGTTTGGAATCATAATTTTATATCTCAAATTTTCTAAAAAGCGTAATTTGAGATTCCAAAATTCTTTTAAATGTAAAAACTTAAGACATAAGTTTATATTTTTTTTTAAATTAAAAGATCAATCATTTTAAATTTGTAAAAAAAAAACAAAAAAAACTTATGCTCGGGGTGAGGAAATTGTATGTGCCATGTGAAAGGATTATGTTAAAGAATAACTATGCATGGTTGACTAGTGGATCTTTATAGAATTGTGTGTGTTTAAATTTTTGTACTTCCTTTATTAGCGAATTGTTAGGATATGACATACCACTTAAAAAATATTTTAAGGACATAAATTAAAGGATATTTTTCACTATTACCCTTTTGATTATTTTCAAATTAGTCTCTTAAAAGATGTAAAGTAGTTAAGAACCTCATCAAATAAAGGGCAAATATGAAGAAAAAAAAGTTCCAACAATTCTCTTAAACTTCGTAAAATTCAAGTTTTTAGAACTATGAAAAGAATCACAACAATTCTCTTAATATGGACTAGAGGGAGTAAATATAAACATTTATTTATAAAAGAATTAACATGAAGATATGTGATTTATTAATGCGGCATCTTATGATTTTCTTGATATCAATGATTTGTTCATTTGATAACAATACGTAAAAATTAAGAAATTTTTGATAGTTATCAGTTTTCACAACTTGTTAATACACTATTTGATATTTTTTTTAAAATCACCGCTAATGAATGAAAAATTTGTGTTATACATGTTTTTTCCATTCATTTATTATTAAAATAACTCATTTAAAAAATGCATGATAAAAAACATGAAAACTTCATTAAAAAAGAAGAAGGAAAACTTCCTAATTCTTTATATAAAAAGATTATTACTATTATTATTTATCGATTCAATCAAAATATTCATGAAAATAACTACTTAATATTTTTAATAGAAAATTTAACGAGAAAATAGTCATTTTTCCCCCGTAGTAGTAGTGAAACATGCCACTGAATTGGCACAATGCATGAAAAGTTCTTCATGATCTTAATTTCTTCTTGAGAAATTAATGATGCTCTTCACTAACAAGTACAATATAAAGTGTCCCAATAAAAACTTTTGAAGAGCACTAGCAAAAGTTTTATGCTCTTGTCATCATTATATATTTCATTTTACGGCAAAAGTGAGCTACCACTTTAGTGGGTGAGATTAATATTGTACTTTTGTTTACTTTAAAATAATAATACTAATTTTACTTAATATGGAATTTAAGACAATAAATAAAAAATTTAGTATAGTGATTCTAAATTAAAATTGGGTTAAATATATCAAAATAATTCTTAATTTTGTGACCTTAAACATGCTATGTGGAAAGTTCAAATTAAAATATTATTAAAAAAATAAAAAAAATTATTCTTTTTTTAATAAAAAAACAAGTCATTATTTTTAAAACAGATCAAGAACTATTTAATTTCTCTCTCTTCTATCCTAACTTTTATTTGTTTCTTCCATTGGCAGCTTTCACTTGATCAAACGCTGTTTTGTACCTCCAATGGATCACCGTATATTCTATTGAAATTGTCCCTCTATGTTATACCTCCCACTATTTAGAAATGTGTAAAACCAAATCTACTAGATATTTTTTTTTATATATTATTTCATTCATTTCAAAAAGATTAATCTATTTTACTATTTTTTTGCCTGTTTAAAAAAAAACGATCCTTTTTTTGCAACACTTATCTTATAAGGCCACATGAAGATTAAAGCACATTTTGATAAATTTGACATAATTTTAATTTAGAATCATAAAATTGAAAAAAATTCTTTATTTTTTTAAACTCCATATCAAATCAAACTAGATAATTCTTTTTAAAACAGAGAAATATATATATATATATATACACACACATACATTATGACCAAGTCTTGGCATATGCGGGTGTAGCCTATCGATGTCATATTCATCTTAGTCCAGTACTCTGGAGGGTATCGTAGTAATGTGATATATACCTCTAGTCGCTATCTTGTGAAACTAATCAAAATATTGGTATGTGCTAGTCGCTATCTTGTGAAATTAATCAAAATACGCGTGTACGCTAATGAAACATATATTCCTTTTATTTCACATGGAAGAAATTTATACTACTATTTTTTTTTAAGAAAAGAGAAGGAAGCTGAGGATACGTAAGAATATATAATTAATATTGGAGTCAGCAGTTCCGCGGTAGTTTTATTTCCATGAGGTTATCGTGTATGACAATTGACAACTATATTATGGAATATTAGCTGTATACATGTGATAGACAAAAATGCATTTTATTACTTTAATTAATTAAGCAATACTATATAAAAACACGTAAAGAAACAAATCCATTTTTAAAACACGTCATGGAAAATTAAAATAGAAAGCTCCGGGATGTAAGGGTAATAGGGGACAAACAACTATATAATATGTCAAAATTCTTATTTGGATGGAGAAAATATGGCAAAATTCAAAATGAATGATTGAATTAAATAAAGAGAGGTCATAATCGTGGTTGGAATATTAAATAATCCATATAGTTGGTTGCAAATTTTTTTGCAATCACATAATTTTAGCTAATTAAGATGTTATCTTATTTATAAATATTTAATTATTTTTCTCCTTTTCGTAAATTTGTTATACGAACAGTTTTTTTCTTCTTTTTAAAAATATGTAGGATATAAGACAATAACAGATATATAATGTTTAGTGAGAAATATAAATTCAATAAGAGTCTTTCTTCCAAAAAAATTAAATAAATCTCAATAAGAGCCAATTAAATCAACATATGAAAAAAAGAAGAGAAGATATGCCTAACGTCAAGTTGTCAATATTTTAGTGCCATTGATTTGACATATTGACTTTGTATATTAGGAAGGGAATGAAAGAAGGAATTAAGAAGATAAAGGAAACAAACTAGCTTTCACTAATAAAATGGAAATTTAGATTATTAATCAATTAAGATATTAAAATCTTTTACCGATTAGATAAATATCTTTCTTTAAAATGATAGCATAAAACTTGATTTTCTTACTTAAATCCCACTAATTTAGGAACTAATTACTTAGATACATTCTAATTTGTAATATTATGTATCTTATCAGATTTTGGTGACTCCATATACATGTATCTCTAATATATGGGATCAAATTTAGGTGTAATTTGTTCTAAATACTCAGGAAATTCTTAATTAGTATTAAGATACATAATTTTTTAAAAGTATAGGTAATAATTTTTTAATAATTAGTAGTAAGATACGTAATTTTTCAATAAAGATAGTTCAGATAAACCTTTTTCAAGATCCAATTTGCATAGCTTATATATAGATCCGTCAAAACGGGCTTAGCACATGAGACCGACCCAACCCAACCCAACCCGTTATAGGGGTAGGGTTGGGATAAAAAAATTCAAGCTCATTTAAAACTAGGGCTTATAAGCCCGACCCGTATAAGCCCTTGGCCCTTGAGGCTTGATCAGGGCCGGGGTCGGCCCATGGGCTAAAACTTTTTACTTAAGGGTAACTTACAATAATCTCACTAGTATATAATCTAATTATTTAAATACACATTATGTTGTAATATTATGAATCTTACCAGATATATGCATCTTGAAATATATGGACTCAAAATTAGGTTAATTTGTTTTAAATACACTCTATCCAAGTAGATTCACACGTATCTAGGATACATAGACAAATCTCGCACCCTCGCTTCCCTCCCATCTTGCTTGTCACTCTCTTATCTCGCTCGCGTATCTGGTATGCGAGATACATGTTAATTACACTAGATATTTTGCTAGTGTTATTGAAACAACACAATTGTTTGCCATATTTGATTTGAAAATCCTCTCATTTTCTTGATGTTATAAAATTGTAACTTTGAAAAGAAAAAAAAGAAAAGGGCTAGTCCGCCCCAGCCCTTTTAGGGTAGAGTTGGATTGAACATTTTCAGGCCCTTCTAAATGAAGGACCGACCCGCCCTATCCCTACAAATTCACTGGCCCGCGAGGCTTGGACCAGGTGGGGCTGGGCCACCCTTTTTGACAGCTCTACTTATATACAAACTTATTTGAATAATATTTTTTATTTATATATTAATTTAATAAAAAATACTTTATTTTGCAAGAAAATGTTTTGCTCGATACTCTAAGAACATCACACTAAAATTAGTAGGGCCGCGTAAGGCTGCGTGTATAGCGACAAGACAACATAGATACAAAATGAGAATTGCACATGACCGGCTGACAAGCGCGTCATACGGTCAGAGACAACCTTAGTGACATTTTTTTCAATAAAAACGTAAGCCAAAGTTTACGTGTAGCAAAACAAAAAACATAATAGTATCTTCATATAGTCAACAAAAACTCCTTAAAATTAGAAAACATTTAAGGCAGAGTGTGGAAAGATAAAAGGAATGATGTAGTAATTGTTGCCAATCTGTGTTTAAAAATAGAATTACTGATTTGAATAAATTTTACAGAAATACGAAGTAATCAAAGTTTAATAGACCAGTAAGAATAGATGAACAGAAATTAATTAACAAACTAAAATCTGAAACAAACATACCACAATATGGAAAAAACAAAATCAGAAAAAGATCAAACCCACTGAATGCACAGTGTCCCCTTAAGGAAATTATTCCCCTCTAGTATCTGAGGTTTGATTTGGAATATGTCCTCCCAGGATAGAATGATCTCAATCACCAACGTATTGATAGCTAAAACTTTGGTGTCAGCAAACCACTCAACAACAGTGAAGTACACGAAGAAACTTTGTGCAGAAGAAGAAGAAGAAATCAGAAAAATTCGTTAGGAAAGATTCTGAAGAATCAATGTATTTATAGGCAAGAGGAACTGATTCCGAAAGGTTGCAACCCTTTCAGAATCCACACGACCATTCATGAAAGTTTGCAACCTTTCAAATGGTCATGACTGTTTCTGAAAGTTGCAACCTTTCAGAACAGTCACTTCCAACGGCGGGAAATTTAAATAAAACGGGAAAGAATTTAAATAAAATGGGTCGCGCGTGGATCCGTGTCGGGTCGGTCAATTAACTGAATAATTGAAAACGTTTCGGTTAATTAACGTTTTGGCTATTTAATTTAATTAATTAAATAAATAATTAAAATAAACTTTGTCCAAAAAATAATCTCTTGATCATTTTCCAAAGCCAAAGCCGAGCCGAGCGACGACGATGGCGCGAGGGGGGTCCCTCTTTCCAACCCTTTTAACAATTAATAGGAGTGTTTCTATATTTAAACTCTTCTATTTTTCTTTCCTCCACCGATGAGGGAGAAATGCCTTTTCACTAAAGCATAAGGAGACTTTTCAAGTTCCCAACTCTTCAAGTTCCCAACTTTGACTTTTCCTCTTTTTCCATCTTCCCTCCATTTCCCATTAACTCTTGCTGCATACCCAACACTAATTTAGCTTATGAAAATAGACCACCGACCAATTATTTTCATGGAACTAAAGACTTCGTACGTCTACCAAATCACATAAATTTTGCTTAACCAAATACCGTAAAACCTCACAAAATTAAATATAGATAGAATCACAAAATATTATTATTTTTGTAGATGTATTGTTTAATCCATAAATTAAAATATATCAATTTAAAGAGTGTTTTTGTGAAAATGTCATTCATGAACTTGAGGTCATGATTAATGATTTCGATTACCACAAAAAAATTAGCGTCAATAACCTTTTGGATTACAGATGAAAGTGTTACATGTTCATAAGTCAATTACTTATAAGAAATTGTGGATACCATCGGAAAAAAACAATGTTGATGATGAAATTGAAGATGATACAATACCTTTGCAATCAGTTACGCATAAGAAAACACTTATCGCATCTAGAACTCTCCACAGTTTATGGTGCAGTTCAAAAAGACAACACCGAAACTTCTTGATGCAATAAAGAAAAGTTAGAGATGAGCTTCAATTAGATTTAAATTTTAACAAAAAAAAAAATACAGTAAAAATCATATTTCACTAAATTGTCTTAGATATGTTTGTACTTTTAAAGAATTATTAGTTTATAATATTGATCGGACCATATATTTATATAGGGATCTTTTGAAAATATATTATCTTATCGAAATAAGTTGACCTAAGTTGGGACCGGAAAAAAATATTATCTTAGAGAGATTATTAATTTAGATGATATGTTTTAGTGTATCCTAGTTATTGAATCAAGTGTGAACATGCTATACAAACATATCGTGGAGGAATAGACTATCTTGGGGATGTTAAATTTACTGACTCGGTGAGTCAAAATGGATTGTAAAAATTAATCGGACTGAAATGAGTTGGGATAAAAAGTGAATCATAACTTAGCCCACTCATTTTTCACTTAATTTTAATGTTTTTTTTCAAGTATGTAATAGATCGTTTTTTCTTTATACAGAAAAGGCTTAAAAATACCCTTGAATTATCCAAAATAGCTTATATTTATCCTTAAATTATATTCCGGCTCAAAACTATCCTTTTCGTCATATTATTGGGTCAAAAATACCCTTCTTATTAATGGAAGTTGTTAAATGTCATGTGAATGCCGCATTGCATGCCACGTAAGCGCCATGATTTCATTCATTTCCACGTAGACTAATAATAAGATTCCTAATCCCTAATTTCCCCCCTCATTTCTCCATTTCCATTTGATGTTAATAGTACTAATCTGCAGGTTTTGAGTTGAAACTGCTGCTGGTAATGTGAAGTGGAGTTCAATTATCTTGTTGACAATGGAACATGCCATTATCAGAAGCTAATTCTGGGGCTACAAATTCTGGTTTTTTTTTACCAGGTTTTAGATAAACTGTTTACTGATGCAGGGTCTGGTTTTGCTTCTGTAATTGTTGGGAGCTTCGCAAGGAATTTGGTTCTTGCAGGGTCTGCTTATTGGCAGCATTGCAGCTGTGCAGGTCTGCAGCATTGCAAAGCATGGTTGCTGGCTGCTGCTGGAAATGGAGAAATGAGGGGGAAAATTAGGGATTAAGATTCTAGTCCATGTGGAAATGGATGAAATCGTGGCGCTTACGTGGCATGCAATGTGGCATCCACATGGCATTTATCAACTTCCGTTAATAAGAAGGATACTTTTGACCCAATAGTATGACGGGAAGGATAGTTTTGAGCCGGAATATAGTTTAAGGGTAAATGTGAGCTATTTCAAATAGTTTAGGGGTATTTTAAAGCTTTATTCGTTCTTTATATATTATGTCTATAAATAACAATATCAAACAAAATTTCACATGTGTCAATTTTGGCTATATGTCAATGGTTGAATGGATTGATGATCCACCCTAAATTAAATAAATTGTGCTTATCATATTTTTTTATGAGCTAATTTGACCACTCTGCATGTGCTTGATGGTTAGTGAATGAACTGATCAATTGGATGAGAGCATGTTGATAAGGGGTTAGATAAAAAAACAATAAAATTTTAAAATCAAATCTCATGTCCAAAAAAAAGATGGAGGGATGGATAATATTAATTCGAATCTGCTGAATTCATAGTGTGTCCTTAAAAAAAGAATGGATAAACCATAATAGTGTAATGATACTTCAAACTCCATTGTAAAACACATACAAAAATCAGTTAAAGTCACACTTCGAACTTACCTTGCAAGTGCATAAAACATTGCTAAAAAGAAGGAGAATATTTTAGAAATATAATTTGTAAGGAGAATTTGAAGGTTGGGTACGTTCAATATGAACAACTCTACAAGGTGGCTTTTCGTGGAAATATGAGTTTAGGGAAACGGCTATGCACAATAAAATAATGAAAAAAAACAACAATGAAGGGGAAACTAAAATATTAGAGTGAAGTGAACACCCCTATATTATCATTTTCTTATTGAATTTTATATCTAAATTATTAGGTGTGTGAGTTTTATATCTAAATTATCATTCATTAGTTTTACAAACACACATCTCTCTTTTATTGCACTCTATTGATTCTCTTTTATTCAAAAAAATTATCACATGATACTTTACATGGTCAAAATATTTCACATTGAGAAAAACTAAATAAATTATTAGAATTAGTTAAAAATTAAAGATTAAAGTATCACTAAACAAAAATATAAAATAAAATTTAAAACATCTTTCTTAGCACCAACACCTCCCCTCAATTCCAGCCCTTCCAAAATAAATAAGATACTATTTGTATAATCTACCCCACCCCACCATTGATTTTTCCTTTTCATTTTTTTTCCATTTTGGGTTAAATATATAAATATGTTTTTAGGGAAGTATTTTCTACTTTGAAAATAAAATTTTCATTATTATTATATTCGATACGCAAAAGGAGAAAATAACTGCGCATATATATATATATAATTATATATATATGTGTGTGTTTTAAAAATATGTGTGAATTGTCGGGGAGTGGGGTAGTTGAAAAAAATCATTTCCTTTTGGGATTGTGATAGCTTAATATTTAATTAATATTAATAGTTTATTTAATTTTTTCAAGGTGGAATGCTTTATTTATGTGAATGATATGTGGTAAAAAAAAAAAAAAAAAAAAAAAGAGTGTATTACACATACCCGAAGTGTGTTTCTCAAATTAACGTATGATAATTTAGGTATGAAACTCACTCTCTCAACACTTTAAGTATGAAATTAAAAAAATAATAAGATAGTTTAAGTATGTATTTTGACACTTTACTTTTTTTAAAATCAAAATTTGTAACTGGGTTTTAGCTCAGGAAATTTATTTGTAAACCAAACTAGATTTATTTATGATATATTGCCACGTATAGGTCCAAAATCTGTTAAATTTGTGGGTTTTAACAAGATAATAACTGAAGGTTCTATTAAACTAGATCTTCATCCTAAAAAAAATATAATGAAGTGTCAAATTTGAGTACTGTTTTAGCAAGATAATATTTTTTTTTATAAAATAGAGATAACATAAGCAGGTCGGGCCACATGGGTGAACCCAAAATTTAAAGACAACGGAACACTACTAAAGGTGGATACAACTTAGATGAAGCACCAACACTTCATCGAAAAATATTGCCAAACAAGATAGGTCACTCTATCTTGGAGTGTATATATAAATATAAATCAAATAAAACATAACATAGTACACTCTATGACCGGATAGTATTGTCCCTAAGTATACACTGTGAAATTGCTAGTTCAAATCTCACTTGGGGTTTTTCAATATGTTTTTTCTTGAAAAAAATTGACAAAAAAAATATATTTTAGGGTGCAAACTTAATTATATGATCCTTATTTAGAAATATATATATATAAATATTTTCGAAGTGAACAAGTTCATATGCACCCACTCCTTCAAAGGTGGGTCCGCCTCTGGCAGAGGGGGTTGAAGCCCCATTGTCATTCCTAACCACTAACTTGTTGATAACTAGCATTTCCCACATAATCTGTTAGACGTTGGGCTAACTTGTTCAGTTACCATTAAGTTCAAGAGTGATGTTTAAAGCTGAAGCAATATTAAGGGTCCGTTTGGCCATGCGATATGATATTATGATATAGAATTATGAGATGAAATTAAAATTTTATTTGGATATGCGATGAAATTTTGTGTTGTATATTTTCTCATAAACATAAAAATCTATAAGTTGTAAAACTATTAAAATAGCCCCAATTGTTTATTCAATCTTATCAAATAAACATAAATTTATAAAATCGCATAATAAATTATTACAAAGCTATTTGTTCTCCACTTAAGTAATTATTTTCATCTAACTTTAATTTAATAAAAAAAAATTGAACATAAATTGTAGTGTACTAATCTTTAATATAATGCTCCCACATAGTACAAACAATTCCCTCACGTTGAACTTGCATTTCTCCATCATGTGACCAAGAAGACGAACCAACATTGTTACTTTGAGTCATTTGTTGGTCAATATCATCTGCAACTATATTTTCATGCTCATAGACCATAAATATTTCGTCACTTTAACAATCGATTGGTGTGAGTTAAAATGACTATATGTTGGTGAGAATAATAAATTTTATGTCAATGAGAATAATAAATTTTAAAAAGTAATGATGTAATTATAAATTTTATTTACATATGAAATAAATGGTTAATTAGTAGATATAAATGTGGGATTGTTTTAACAAAATATAAACTTGTGGATAAATTTTTGTATTAAAATATCTCAAATCATGATATGGAATTACCATATAATTTCATATACTGATTTTTGGGAATATGAAATCACATCTCATGATATGGAATCAGCGTAAAATCACATGTCCAAACGCTGATTCCATCTCACGATAATGGTATGGTATCGCATGGCCAAACGCCTACTAAGTATGGAATGAAAGCAAACCTACTAATTCCAAGTTTTTGTACAAAAATCAAATACATTGCAAAGAATGGGGGTTTTGGCGAAAGGCTGAAACATCATTCAAACCATTGCGACTAATTTTACATGCTACATCAGATCAGAAGCATCATCGTGCTAACGTAACTTCATCCTTTCAAGTCGAGCAGCAACCACTCTTTTGGTTAACAGGTTGTCCACGGATCTGCACAGTTGGAGGCCGAGCATTATTTGGTGCGGGTTGGCTCGCCATTGTACAAAAGCAAAGAATCATCATACAGAGATTTTTCAGATGTATATCTATGAATGACTAGTACTTTGACGAATTCAAATACCTGTTCTTGATTGAAGCAGCCATGGCCATGAAAGCCTGCTCCACATTGTTTGCACTTGTTTCCATGAATGGAATACCAATTTCATCAGCGAAAGCCTACATATTATGCAAACTCAATTCACCGATGTATTCATTGTGGGACAGTGTCTTGAATAAAAGGTGTAGCAGACTTCTTACCTGAGATATCTCAGTGGAAACTACTTTTTGCGCTGTGAGATCACACTTATTTCCCACAAGAAGCTTGTTTACACTATCACTTGCATATCGATCAATTTCACTCAACCATTGCTTGACATTATTGAAGCTCTCTTGAGCAGTCACATCATAAACCACCTGAAAAAATGACATCAGAACAAGACAACCTTGATAAATAAAAAATGAATTGAAATCAATGAACAAGTATAAGAAATAATTTATTTCTCACAATTATGCCATGAGCCCCACGATAGTAACTGCCGGTGATTGTCCTAAAACGCTCTTGGCCAGCTGTGTCCCACTATATGTAACAAAGCAGGAACATTAGATTCTAAAGGAACTAAAACAAGTTGAGAATGAATCAAAATATATATAGATTAATGATTCTGACTTAATTTCTGTTTCTCTAAATATATGGTAAACAACCCAGACATTCCTGCTAATTGCAATTCCTTTGACAGAGACATAAATTGCCTACGCACTTGGATTTCAAATACTTACAATTTGAAGTTTAATGGTTTTCC
>JAJONZ010000738.1:0-57810 GCA_029582445.1 Solanum paucissectum
AATTATTTTTCGAAACATTATCTTTCAAACCATATACACCTTAAAAGTTTTTTCCATCCACTCTCTACGCAACTTATCACATGTTTTCACTAATCTTATTTTATTTTATTGATTAAAGTGTCTACGTTTAAATTTTGAATTAGGCTTGATCCTAACATAACTTTAATAAATAAAAAAGGAAACTTTATCTTATATTCCTTCTACTTACTTTCTTGGTAAAAATGTTAGTCATTTGAACGTAATCATATATATGTACTACTAACTTCCTTTTGCTATTAAAAAAAAATATAGAATATACCCAACAAAGTTATGGGGGTTCCAAAAATAAATGCATTGGTGATTGAAGAGTACTCAGAAATGTTGAACAAAATGGGAAAAAAAGATGAAAGTAAAGGTTAAAAAAGGTAAAAAGTGAAAGTATAGGGGGTCGAAATTGAAGCACGCCAAGTTTCATTTTAGTAATTTAACACCATTCCCGGGGATCCAATGGATTCTACAGGTGTGAGTCCAAAGACCCTTATCTCAAGTAGGGACGTAGGGGCGGATCTAGAGTATCGTCTACGTACTATAAACTCACGTAAATTTAATGTTTAAATTATAGCTTGAAATTGTTGTAGAAATTCATAAATTTAAAATTTTGAGAGAATATATGATTGAAGTTGAAGAAAGTAATATCTACGTTTCTGTCAATTATATACTAAAAATAAACGTTTACTTGTTCTTATTTAATTTGGAAAATTAAGAGATAATTTACCACTTTATACTTATTTTACCCTTATTATTAACTATAGTCATTTTCAACACATTTTCTAAAATATTGAATTTATTATATTTAAAAATAGTGAAATTGTTATTATATTTATTGCTCCTTGAAGTTAGACTATCAAGGCAATATTGAACCAGTAAAAATAGGCGAATGGATTATTTAAATGAAGGTGTTCCAAACGCTATGGATTATGTTAAAAACAAATGTCTCTTTTTTACTTGTTAAATTTAGAAAATCAAGAGATAGGTTGAAATCAGAAAAAATATATTTTCAAATATTTAATTTAATTGAATTTGTATTTTGAGCTTCAACCAATTTTGTTCCCAAATGGGGAATCATTTTCTCCTTTTCATCTTGAAAATTTTCTTCAAAGACAAGAATCTTTTCTTTTATGAAATATAAAAGAAAAGTTCAAGATTCCATAAATTATAAAGATATATATTCTAACTTTTCCGAAAATTACAAGAAACATGAGAATAAGATACATATAGAAAAAAAAAGTCGTCTATATGGTGAAAAAGAGAACACGATGCATTTTCCAACAATAGATAATAGCAAAATTTTCAATTTTCTTGTGGTTCTCATATTATTCTGGTGATTTATATTCATATATAGCTAGCTCTATATGGTGTGTGAATTTGTTATATACATTATCTATTAGAAATTTTTTTTGGTTGATATTGGCATTTGAGGAATTGTATAAATCAATGTTGTCCCCTTTTAAGTGAAAATATGGACCACTCTCCCAATTATAAAACACCAAACTTCGTGTATAGTGACATGTTACCTTACTATTACTACCTCATGATTTACCTACGAATCAACAAAATTCAATAACTTTAATCAAAACTATATATATATAAACATAAAACTAAAAAACTCAATATTATGAATTTGACTTCGACATACTATATGTGAGATAATAACATAATCAATATAAAAAACTTCAGAAAAAATAGTATACACAGACTTTATCCTTAATAGATAAAATGTGTGGTGAATAGTTTAAAATTCAGAGCTTTTTGGAGTCTTTCTTTGACAGCTTCCATTCTCTTTCTATTCTTCTATTTTATCCCTTCTCTCACATGTTTCACTTCAAACTTCCATAAAAAAAGATTCCACCCTGCTTAATTCCATTTTATTTATTTTTAAACAAAACCCTCTCTTGTAATTTGTGAATGTAATTCAAAATTAGAGATAATGTAAAGTCAAGTATACCCTCTATCCTGCAGGATTATTACAAAAATCCCAGTAGTGTGAAAAATTATTTGAACCCGTCTTTATAATATGAGTCATCCTCGATAATAATAGAAAAGAATAGTGGAACAAACAACACTATTATAGAGAAATTTTATTGTAAACATAGTATCATATGTGCATATTTTATTAAATCATAATTAAGAATTGCATATTTTCACTTCATTAAAATAGTAAGATGATGAAATTTATAGTAAATATTCGGTGTTCATTTAACTTTTTCTTTTATCGAAAAATTACACTTTGTAAAATCGTAGATAAGTTAAATTTCTTAATATTTATATATACATATTATATGTTAAATTCCTTTTGGATTTCTATGTGTGTGCTTTCTTATATTACCTATTTTAAATTCATATAGTAAAAGTTGACACTTTGCTCTTGTTTGACAGTTGATTTTGAAGTTGAAATTTATAAATTTAGAGTTGTTATACTTTGAGATTGTATTGTATTTTAACTTTTGTGAGTGAAAATAAAAAAATTGGTCCAAACTTGAAAATGTTTTAAAGGTAAATTTTAAAAAATTTGATCCAACATCTTTAATCAAACGTTAGTTTCACAACCCCCGCCCATCCCTATTAAAGTGGACCTTTTATAACAAACAAGTGGAAATAACACACCCCACAGAATCATATTCTAACTATATAAAAGAACAAATTTTCTTGATGAAGTTATCTTCAAAAATGAATCGAACTTTTCTAAAATAGCCTAAAGGAAGAAAATGAGTTGTATTTCCATTTTTAGTGAATCAGTTTATAGTTGAAACTTCAGTCTTACCAAATAACACATGATCAATAACAGAAAAAATCCTTATTGTTATTTTGCTTTGTTTACAAGGGAGAATAAAGATGAAAGGTAAAGCATTTAAAAGTTAGTTACATTAAGACAATAATAATTTGTTTTAATAACTGTCTGCCTAGTTAAGGCAAAACCACCATTACCATGTGGAAATTATAACAATTTACTTAAAAAGGGCAATCTGATGTATAATAAACATTCTGTGTTAGTAGGGTTCAGGGAAGGACCGCGGTATAAAGAGTGTGATGTATATAATTTATCCTAATGCAGATATTAATAATTATTTCCACGGCTCAATTTGTGACCTATAGGTCACATAGAGATACTTTTCATATTGTTCTAACTAAAAAACATACGATCATATTTTTTTTAAAAAGGAGGAGGATCGTAAAATTTAATCATCGACTTAACTTGTAGCAAGATGAGAAGAAAAAAAGAAGAAGAATATTCTCATTGATGTGCACAATAGATACTAAAGCTAGAGTATGAATCGATAAAGAATCACAATTTTCAGTCATCATATTCAGATATTTATCTTCACTACACCTCGAATAAAGAATAAAATAAGATTTTTTGTTTAACAGAATCCACAAATTACATTATAATTACTGTTATAAAATGATTATATTTGCGATATTGTTAAATTCTTTTGATATCCTATTTCATTTTATAGTTCGTTCGTTTTATGAACAGTTACGATAACTTTTTTTTTTTGCCAAGTAGATATATATTTACACATTTATATGGTATCTTTCTATTTTTAGTCGTTGAACATTGCAACTAGACCTAAATATATCAGAGAAAACAAATTTTGAGTTAAAATTTTGATTTGGAAAAAGAGGACCCAAAATATGATTACATTACAAGTAGTTTGAGAACATCAAAATTAAATGGATTTGAAAGATATCATATGATTACATATTAATAATTACTATTGGTAAATTAGTGTACAATGTATCATGATGATTAATGAGTGATTTTCGTGGCTCAAAATCTTTAATTTGGCGGTTTCAACAAATCATTTGTTTTAATTATATTTCTATAGTTAGAAAAAAGAAGATTATCATTGTATTTTCAAAATATTGTGTATTAAAAAGTAGGAGCGTTTTAAAATTAATGTATCATTAATTGGATCAAATTATTTTCTGCTATATTTATTATTTGGTCAACTGTACTGTTCAAATTCAGTAAAGAGTCTTGATCGGGTATAAAATACGATCTTTTTTTATGTATATTAAATATTATAATAATAATAAAATATTTAGTATAGTCCCACAAATGAGTAGAATATAAAGTGTACCAAATTTTGTAAAATAAAAATATTATTTCCGAAACATTCTCAACTCGATTATTTCGCGATGGATAAAACCAAAACATAAAAATCATACATAGTAACTCTGGGTTTTTTCAAAAACCCAGTTTTCAAGTACATTCATGAATATGGGATAACGTTTTGTACATTTGACAATTGACATCATTGAAATAGAAAAAAAAAAGTGCTTCCATTTCAAGTGTTTTATTTTTAAAAATGTAATGATACCTCTACTTAAAAATCAACAAGAATTTTTCTTTTTAAACCTATAGCTCAATTATCATGAAAACAAAACCATACAAAATATATTGGGATTTATGAAAAGCTTAATTTTATGGCAAAAGTACTCATTACCCTTCTGAACTTGAAGCTTTTTATACGGTGTACACCTAAACTAAATTTCGTTTTAATTACCCCCCGAACTTGTTTATTCCTCCGTCGTGTACACCTTTTTTGTCCACCTGGCGTAGAAATTGACAACACTCTCTACTAGGCGCGTGAGGAAGTGATTTTTTGCCACATCACAAAGCTACAACGGTAAAAAAACGTAAAATCTCCATTTTTCTTTAATATTTGGCATATTTTAAACGAAAAATAGGGCAAAATGTAAATGAAAAGTAAAGGAAACAAAGATTAACACTTACTTGGTAAGAATTTCAGACAAATTTGAATTTAATCGACCAACTTCACGTCTAAAAAAACTCAAATCCAGAAGGAGTTCCGCGAAATCAGCCCTTATTCAAAAATAACTTTTAAACAATGAATTTTAAATTTAAGAAATTTATTTTTTGCAATATTAATTTATCTAGGTGGCTATTATTTATCCAGGTGGAAATCCACATCACCACTTTTGCCAGCTGTTGCGCACGTGTAGTCACAATAGGAGTAGGTGGACGAAAAAGGTGTACGCGACGGAGGAATAAACAAGTTCGGGGGTAATTAAAATGAAATTTAGTTTAGGTGTACACCGTATAAAAAGCTTCAAGTTCAGGGGGTTAATGAGTACTTTTGCCTAGTTTTATATTAAAATCTTTTTGTTTACGAGTAAAAAAGAAATAATCATCTGCAATAACAATAACAGCAACAACAAATCAATGTAATCTCATGAGTGAAGTACAAAAGAAAGATAGAATATGCATAAATCTTATTATAATATTATTCTATGAGTCAAACAATTAAACAAAAAGGGATAAAAAGTACAAATTTATTTATTTTTTCAAACCAATAAAATAAAATAAAAATAACCCGACCAAAGAAACAATTTGACCATATGACAAATAACAGAATAATTTGATTTATACACAAAAGTAGGACCCTATAAAAAGTTTCTACTTTCTATCAATTATCAAATCTTTCTCAATATCACTACTCATTTATTAATTTTGTTCCTTCTCTTCATCTACCATTATGAAATATAATTATATACAGACACAAAAATGTATCCCATTTATGTAATTACCTCTCCCTCACAAGGGTATTTCCATCATTTCACACCTCTCCCCCTTGACCGTCTTCATCACTCTCTCCTCTGTCATTTTTATATCGCGCCATGTCCCTACCATTTCCATTTTCCTTCTCAGAACTCAAAAACAGAGAGAAAAAAAAATTAGTATAAATTTGTACTGAAAATGTATTTTTATTTATATTTATAATATAGTTTAAAGATTGAACAGTGGAGATTGAGAACAGAGAAAGTGAATTTTTGTTTTGTTTTTTGATTTGAGCTTTGTCGTCGTTAATGGCGACTGGTTGGGTGAAATCATGGCAATGTAAGTCAAGAGCTTTAGATGACGTCGTTAACAATCACCACCATCAATATCACATCTTACCCAACTCAGCTAGTTGCAAAAATGGAGTCAAAAGCCTCAAAGATGTAGTGGAAAACACCAAAAATGGAAAGCCCAGAAAGAAAAAACCGTCGCGGCAGCCGGAGCAGCAGTTAACGAAACGACCAGGACCCGGTTCGAAAGGAGGATCCGAACCCGGTTTGAATAGGGAGAAGTCTCGAGCTAGTACATCCACGAGACTATCACGTGCGGCGACGACGGATTCGTTCTTCCCGGCGTTAACTGAGTTACCGGAAGGTCACCCATCGCGAAATGTAGTCGGGATAATTTTTCAGACGAGTTGGTCTCCGAAGGTTTTTTCGGGTCGGGTTGAAATGGTTTTTAAAGTTCAGAATCTGCCCCGGACTGTGACCCGGTTTGAGGAGTACAGAGAGGTTGTGAAGTCTAGAGCCGGAAACGGCGGTGAATCGGCGGCGGAAAAGGGTGGAGAGGACCATGCACGTTGCGTTGCGGATGGGAATGAGGTGATGAGGTTTTACTGCCTGGGACCCACTAACGGCGGCGCGTACGAAACTGGAAACAGCGCGTGGACGTTTTCAGCCGGGAAAGGAGCGACGGTGTGTACGTATTCCGGCAGCGGCGCGGCCCATGAGAATGCTGGCGGAGGGAGAGGGAGACGAGCTATGCTGGTTTGTCGGGTCATTGCGGGTCGGGTCTGTAAACAACTCAGATTCGATTCGTTGATTGAAGGCCGAGTTGGATATGACTCCGTTAGTGGAGATAACGGCGAGTTATTAGTATTTGATTCACGTGCCGTTTTACCATGTTTTCTTATTATCTACAAATTGTAAAAAAAAAATAAAAAAAAAAAGTATTGGCTTTCAAAAATCTCCAATTTTTATTTCATTTTTCTAATTTTCTACCAGTAGTTATATCTTTTTTATTTAAATATTTTTGGGCTTTGTAATTATGCAATATTGGGTATAAATACTTTCTTTGATCTTTTATTGTGCATGTCATCATATATTTCACACTTTGGAATTTCTTTTTTGTACTAAACCTGGATTTATTGTCACAGAGGTGTACTTCCCATTCAAATTTGAAAAAACCTATTCACAAGTACTTGATACCCTCAATACGTCATAAGATTTCTCTGTTTCAATTGAGATTGATGTGTATAATTAGAGGAGATGTTATATTTTATCTCGAGAATGTCTAATAGAATTTCTTCAAATGCACGTATTAAGCCAATTTATTTAAACATGTGCTTAATCATAATGATTAGGACTTGGGTTAAATGGGGTCTAGCATGATTCCTTCCAAAATGTTGGGTATAGAAAAGACAGAACTAAAATCCACACTCAGAGCTGTCATTCAATTTCAACTAACACCATATCAACTTTTAAATTTCAAAATGAATTTTTTTTTTTTAGAAAAGACAAATTGTAACAAAGTTTATGGTTTCTATAACTAATAAAATAAAAAAGAGATGAAAGCTAGTGGTTATGATGTCAAGTAATTTTCAAGGAACAATGTTTGCTTGTTGATCAAAGTTGTTAATATTAGGAAATTGATTTGATTGCTTCTAAGGATGTATGTTTGGTGGCCTTAATGAAAACAATGTTCAAATTGCTATAAATTAGACATTTCAACTACAAATCGATATGATTAAGTAAATTTTCTTATAAAATTTCGTTCTTTAGCGATGGATTTTTTAAGACCTATTTTCTTGTAGTAATATTTCATTTTTTTAATGATTAACGATCAAATAAATATATATATATATGTACGTGATATAATGTGAGGAGATTAAATGATAGTAAAAAAATACTTAAAAGACAAATATTACTTAAAAAATTTCAATGCATGTGTTTTCCATTGAAATTTCTTTTTTTAAGGCATCAAATGTGAATTCTTTCTAACTTGGCTTGCTCATATATAATATATGATTCTTTAAGTCAATTACTAATAATATATATGATACTTGGAGTTAGTTGTCAACAAAGTAGAGAAGCAAAATATAAGAAGTTATCTTCTCTTTTTTTCAATATGATGTTAACTGAATTTATTACATATTGTTGAATACCAAAATTGAGGTCAAAGGGTAGTTCAGTTGGTTAAGGCATTCCATAATCCGTATTTTACAGTGACGGATTCAAGATTTTCATTAACTAAATTTAAAATATGAAAAGCACATACATGAAAAAGTCAGGGAGGTCCAACTTCACCTATACATATAAAATAATTCTAATCATACATTAAAAAACGTAATTTTCCGTCATAATATACGCAAATCTTACCCCTACAAATATTCTCTGAACTAACAAATTCTCTGAACTAACGACATAGTATATATATATATATGTTGCGCCAGTTACGCCTTGATCATAACGGAGGCATGAAATGAAAGCTACAACTTAACTTAAGAATGGTCGTTTTCTCTCCTTCATACTTTGACCAGTTTCCCAGTCTCTTTGTTTAATTTTCAAAATTTAAGAAAATAAATAAATAAATGTAGGTGCCATAAATTCTTAATTTGACTAATGTAATTGTTTAGTTGATAGTTTACTCATTAAATTGCCTTATCATTTTAAAAAGTTTTTAAGTTATATATACCGTAGCTATCAAATCATTAAAAAAAATATCTATATGTAAAACTCTATTTAGAGTGTGAAATTTATAATCTTATATCAGTTACGTGCTGCAATACCTCAAAATGACATGATGGTGTAAGACAGTTGTCGCATACTTTAAACACTTTGTAAGTGTTAAAATATGCACTTGTCTTCACTTGACAAAAGCATTCAACACAATCATTGGGGAACAAAATGGGTTCTAAAATTGCTTTTGTCCTTTTTCTTTTTATTTCTTTTCGATTCATCGATTGCCAAAATTCTAATTTCTCGTTTGATTATAAATTTTGAGTGTAAATTTTTCAAGAAAACATTATTTGTCAATGAAATTTGATTAATTTTTGAAAATCTATTCACCAGACCGGTTTGTGGGTGAATTTTCACTTCAACTCACAAAGCTTTAAATTTTTTCCTAGTAAAAAGCATGTCAACTCAAGTACACAACTTCAAATTCTAAAAAGCTTTATTTTTTCAAGTTTCAACTAAATCTAACTTATGCATTTGCTTAAAGAGAACCAAAATTGAAGAGAGCACAGAAAAAGGAATTTCAACAACAATTCTCATATATAAACCAGAGGCTCTACTTTTGTGCTTCCATTACTATCTCTTAATTTCAATATTGAACCGAGGATCTATCAAAAGCCATCTCTTCGGGGATATGTTGTTGAAACCAGAGGCTCTATTTCATAGAATAAGATGATAAATCTGTAATGAACAATCATAATTTTTCTTCACCTCCACATAACCAAAAGGCCTTTTTCAAAATTCACTACACATAATCAAGAATGAAAAGATAATAACCCAGACAAGTTGGCCAATAATAGCGCCCTCTAATGTACAGTTTGTTATGACAATAAACATAATTCGTCTACAGATACTACCGATACTCCACCAGCACGTACAATGGCTTGCCATTCAACTTCTCCTTACCCTGCAACAACAACAAAGTTATCTTAGAGAAGAACACAAGGCAGAAATATGCTTCTTTAGCTTTCCCAGGTATAAGAAAATGAGAGAACGAATCATGCATCAGGAGGACGCTACCATAACTTTGGTTTTCCATGTGTAAAAAGATAGGTTTTGGTACTAAAGTTTAACTATTCACCAACTTGCCAAGGAATGTGGAAAGACGGGCAGTTAGTTCACGAGTAATTCTGATCAAGTCTTTGCCAAGATCTTTCCTTAAAAGCATTTTTGGCAAGAAAATTTATGTTCTAAATTACATGGTCCTGAATATTTCACATTGTAACCTGATAACCAAGCAAGTTAACCATACATTGGTGATCAGAAGAAGAGCATAAGATGCACCTTTAATTCTGGTATTTCAATCACACATGCACATTCAACCACTTCTGCGCCAGCACGCTCTGCGAAAGAACAATTTTATTCAACAAATTGCAAAAAAAATTGTAAATGCAAGACATAGGGCATTGTTGGATGTGATGATACGAATCCCGGAGACTACTTATCATGAGAAGACAAACACATTATATGACATTGAACCATCAAAAGTGCACTTGTGGTTTGGGTTAGTAGACACATACCTATACCAACAGGTTGTGCCAGAACAGCTAGTATTAAAATTTAAAGAGAAAGCAGAGCTGGGGATGTCATAGTGTAGTTATACAGAAGCTTGGGAGAAACTATTATATTATATTATATAATGTCACATCCTAACATCAAAATCACATATTCCTCAATGCAAATCCCAACTGAAAATACAATCCTAAATTTGATATACAAAGTATTAAAACCAATGCCAAATTTCATAGGAATTTAAACTTATATTTCTACAACAGTTTTGAGACATGCTATGAGATATACCATCAACTACTTGCATACTCTATGCCTCTCTTAAGGAATACAGAACAAAAACTGACCACAAAGTTAACCTAGTGTCCTCCTAGCTATGATGCCATTAATTGATGCAAATTCCAGACCATAGTATAGGATGTTACTGTCACCTTGCCCCACCCCGGAATTAAGCAACTGAAGCTCCTTTTAGATCCTATTGAAAATTTCCTAGCAATATCTTGCTCTAGTGCTACAGCATTATTCAATTGCGTATTCCGCAGCATATGTACATGTTGTTCTATTGTGCACATTCATTCGAATTAGTTGAATGCCATTGGAAGTGTCCTGGACTAGAGTTCTATCCACATGAAGAGAATCATAAAAATGTTTACCAAGTAAATTCATAGCTGCAGAAACAGTGCCACCAGTAGCAATCAGATCATCAACCACCAAAGCTCGCTCACCAGCTTCTACTGCTTCAATATGCATCTCAAGACAATCACTTCCATATTCCAAGTCATACTCTTGTTTGAAAACTTTACCTGCAGTCATTTAAAGTCACAGTAACATTGAGAAAGTGAGATGATAATTAGTATTTAGTGGTGTCAATAGAATGCACTCATACTAAACGAACATGATGAGCTCACAGTTTTCAGAAGCATTCTTCAGTATATATTTATATATATATATATATGAGAGAGAGAAAGAGGAACAATGGATTATCTACTTCAAGTTAAAATGTGTACTATGTCAAAATTGGAATTCTTCCTCCTTTTACCCCGTAGATGGGACATCATATGAATCAAACATCAGGATTTAAATACTTTCATAGCAGAATTCCAATTCTCAGAAATGTGTCAGAGTAACATCATTTACAGGGAAGGAAAATCAGATATCAATGTGTTTCCAGAAACTGGTCCTTCTGAGCAGCCATAGTAGACAAAAGGTCAACCTTTATAGTTTCACCCTAATGGACTGATCAATGTGACTTAACACACTTGGCCATCCAACCCAACCAACAAATTTAAGTAAAAAGGGGCACGTGACAAAGAGATGTCATTATTCCAAGAAGGTTGTTGCACGGATGAAAATATACCTGGCAATTTGTTTGGTTTTCTCAAAGGGACAAATTTTGCCCCTATCGCCAAAGCAATTGGTGGACCAAATATAAATCCTCGAGCCTCTATTCCTGGAGATATTGAAGCGATAAAGTTGAGATCGAGTCAGCTAAAAGACGATAAAGAAATAATATTTGCAAGTTACTCACTACAGCAGTATTGATTAAAAATTTATAATAGTATGGGAATACAACATGGAAAAGGGCTACAGCATTAGGCCACTCCAAGATAAACAACATATTAAAAGAAATGCTTCTTATTGAGGAATAGAAGCCCGCAAAGAGAGGACACAACAATAAATCAATAATATGACAAAAGCAATTAAACATATGAACGATAGTCAGAATCCTCTATGCAAGTTGAGAATAAACAACTGATAGACCTTTTAAGATAAGAAGTACAAAAGGTCATAAAGCAGGCATATGACCATTGCTAGTCGTTATCCATCTCCAGATCTGATTTTGTTTTCCCATGTGCTGGATAAAATTAAAGCACATAAGATAACATCAGGACCTTACCAGTAAGACTCTCTTCAAAAAAACGAGGATCAAGCCACTAAAGAAGCTTTTTTGCATGGAAAGCCCTTACAGTAATTTGAATACTATATCCCTGGTGAGAAGAGAAAACCATCAGGATGATCTCTGTTCTATCGTCTCTAACCCCCTCACAGGATCCTACATACTTCAAACATTACAATAAGCGGTCTGCATACCACTTGCTATTCACAGCTAGTACTTGAATAGATATGAAAAACTTGTATGGCAGAAACTGCAAGAGGGGATGCTCATGTAAGTCATGAGGCTTTTCGTGTCCATAGAACGTTAAGGTAAAGTCTTTGTATACCTTATACCTTCAGATCATTTCCTTGTTTTGTGCCAGCGAAATCACCCATTCACATCCCTAGTCTTTTTGGAAACAACAACCTTTTTTTTATGCAAGATGCTGCTTTAAACTAGCCAACCTGTAATTTTATAATGTATAGATGCATAATTTCGACTTATAGGTACCTACTGCTTTATCTATAATCCATCTCTCATACTTCTTTTCTTCTTTTTCCAAGGCACTATATTGTTCTGAATAGGACACCAGCAGTTTTTACAAATTGCAGTTGCAGTCCACTATTTGTATCCACATGGAACTCCTGCTGACTATAGGCTAACATGTTCGTATCTCTTCAGTCTCTTTTAATCCTCTCTCTCATATGGCCATACACAACCAGAAAAAGAAAAGAAGAATGATGTTTCAAAGAGTCTTAATACATGTGGTGGCAAGAAAAAAACAGCAAATGCAGAAAAATCAAATGCCAGGTTTTGGTCCGACGGAAGAAAATGGCAGGTCACAGGTGGAACCAGAAACAAGCCAGAACAAAGATTTCAAACTTGATGAGTAATCAATAGAAATAAATATCATTGGCCAGATATAAGATCTTCAGTTTGGACTACCACAACTGAAACATTGACATGGCTTTACCTTATAGCCTGATACACTTAGTGGGATATATAGTGCAGCCAATGGTTGATAAAACACAAAATCACCAGATATTCATAAATTATCTAACATAGTAAGTTTTGTATCTAAAATCAATATATCTAAAGAAAAAGAGAAGGCAAAGAAAGATGGTACAATGATAGACTACTCCCACATAGTAACAGGATACTATGGTTACTAATTAGGGTGTATGCACAAAAAACACAACAGCTTCATTGATTGATCGACTGCCTACCCCCTTGAATATACTATTTAAATAAAACCATCATGTTTGGTGAATCTCCTCACATTTTGTTCACTAGTCAGCACTCAGCAACCTATTAACTTGTCCAACAACTCTGATATTACTTTAGAGTCTCGGAATCATTCATCGGATATTTCATAAAAAATCATTTTTTAATACTAGTATAGGACAAGGTAGCCTGGAAACATATGACAACGGAAAGTTATGAACAAGGCGCACACTGCTCATTTCCCACTTTATAATGTTCAAGAAGTCTCTCAAGTCATAGTATAGCTCAAACCAGCCACCATACATCATGCACCAATCACAATGAAAAGGACAAAGAACCTACTCATTGTAGTGGACTCTGTCCTCAATAAACAATTCCATCAAGCAATATCTCTAGTCATAATCAATCGCACACAAAAGAGAAAGTGTTATTGCATCATCCATTGAGAGGGAAAAACAATTCAACTAGGAGTGAATATCTCTGTACAAACACAAGGGGTGAAGTAAAAGGAACAGGAAACACCAAAAGCTAATGGGTCCGCGCCCATATTGCACCAACATTATTATCCATTACCAACCACCACCACCACCTAGGCAACCCCTAAACCCAAAATCCAAATGGGACTCCAGCACATACCCCCATTGAACGCTCTGAATGATTGACATTTTGTTCTTCACACAAAGTCATCAATAACATTACCCACTAGCTACCTTTCATAGTTATATAACTCAAACACTCACATGACTTCAATAAAGAAAAGATTAAACAGTAACTCCCACATTGCCCACAAAAGCATTTCAGAGGCCCCCACATCACTGTAAACACCACCACCCTCCACCCCACCCAGTACGATAGCCACATGTAGTAACGGGGAGAGGCGTATTCAGGATTTTGAGATGATGGGTGCACTATTATATAAAAGTTGATCTATGATATAAATTTGATCGGTTCGACATTTAGGTTTTTACTACTGAAAAGCGTTAAAATTTTAAAATTATAGGTCTAAAATTAATTCTTATATACCAATTATCACTTAGAGAAGTGTTATCCAATTTCAGAAAGAAAAATAAAACAAGATAAATATAAAATTCAACTTGCTAACCTCGCGGAGAGAGGTGCACCCAGTCATAATCGCATGATACTTGAAGTGTGGGTTCACGCATCTATATTTCAATATTTTTTAAAATTATAACACTACTATATATGATCTCAGGAGGGGACCATGGGTTCACGTGAACCCGGTGACCCCCCTTAGATACGCCTCTGTTAAACGGGTGGTCAGTTGAACTACCTTTATCAAAAAATTATACTATACATATATATATATATAGATCAAAAAGACACAAACAAGATTAACTAATAAAAAAGTAAACTTTGCAAAAGACAACATATATACATATATCAATACATGCATTACAAGTTCTTGAGTTATATGGGGCCACAAGAAATGCATATAATATATATATTTTTTAAAGGATGGGGCTTTTTTATTTTTTTTTCCTATTTTTATAATCCCATTTTTCTGGTTGTTGGAAGCAGTCTGCAGCTAAGAATGCGGAGTGCTTACCAGCAACAACTGAGATGCTTTTGTCTTTGTACCGTTCCACAAATAAATCAATTGTATCTTTGAAGGCTTTTGGATCCAGTAACAGAGTAGTGATATCTTGAAACATTATCCCTGTATAAATTTCAAAAACCCACAAAAGTTAACAACAAAGATTAAAACTTTACCTAATTTGGGGTCGACCCATTATCCACACTCAGTTAAAGAAAAGGGAAAAGATAGAGAAAACACCTGGTTTGGGGAAATTAGGGACAACACGAATTCTAGACTGTATAGCATGGATACGTGGATCTTGATCTTTGCAAGCTGACATTGCCCTTTTGGATACAAATAAATTCACTGAAGAAAATGAAAAAGCTTTTCTCCTCTGTTTCTAGCTCCGGCAACTGAATTTTTTTGAGTTTTGGCCGAAAACAACTGTGAAAATGAAGTAAAGAGGACAGGGGAGGGGAATGAATAAAGAAGAAGAAGGGTTTTTATAGGAGGTGGCTTTTCAGTTCTTTTGGGGGTTAAAAACAATTGAAATAAAAAAGTTGGGTTTTTTTCCGTCTTCCTTTTTATTTAAAAAAAAAATCTATTTCTGCTACTTGTTTTTGGATTTGATTAATTCCACGTGTAGAACGTAGAAAAAACACTCTTTTTGAGGATTTTTTTTTGTTTATTTTTGGAATATCTACTTGAGAATGAAGGAATTGAAATAAAAAAGTTGGGTCTTTATTTTTAGATTATTTCAGCTATTTATTTTTCAATCACACTAATTTTATGTCTCGAATCGCTAATTGAAAAGTACTCTTTTTAAGAAACTTCTTTTTGTTTTTGGAATATCTAGTTAAGGACGATGAAATTAAAATAAAAAAGTTTGGTTCTTTTTCCTTCTTTTTTTTTTTTAAATCCATTTTTGCTGCCTGTTTTTGGATCCGACTAATTCCACGTTTCGAACCTAGAAAAACACTCTTTTTTAGGATTTTTTTTGTTTGTTTTTGGATCACACTAATTTCATGTCTCGAACCGCTAATCGAAAAGTACTCTTTTTAAGGAATTTCCTTTTGTTTTTGGAATATCTAGTTAAGGACGAAGAAATTGAAATAAAAAAGTTGGCTCTTTTTCTTTTTTTTAAAAAAAAAATTCATTTCCATTGCGTGTTTTTGGATCCTACTAATTCCACGTTTCGAACCTAGAAAAACACTCTTTTTGAGGATTTTTTTTTGTTTGTTTTTGGATCACACTAATTTCATGTCTCGAACTGCTAATCAAAAAGTACTCTTTTAAGGAACTTCTTTTTGTTTTTGGAATATCTACTAAATTAAAATTAAAAAGTTGGCTATTTTTTCTTCCTTCTTTTTTTTAATCCATTTCCGCTATTTGTTTTTGGATCCGATTAATTCACGTCTTGGGCTTTTAGTACGCATGTGGTGAGATGTTCCAAGTTCGGTATCTACTGATTTTGCCATTCCTATGATTCAAAGGATTCACCAGTTATACGGCAGTTAGCGCAGACATCAAGTAAGGGCTCGAACCACTTATAGGAAAACTCTTTCTAAGGAATTTTTTTTTGTTTTTCTTTGGAATATTTAATTAAGGATGAAGGAATTAAAATAAAAATGTTGGGTTTTTTTATATTAATTTTTGATGCTTATTTTTAAATTCGACTAATTCCACGTCTCGACTTGTTAATCAAAAAACACTCCTTTTAATGATTTTTCATATGTTTTTGAGATATCTTATTAAGGAAAGTGGAATATTATTATCTACAGAAATGTTTTTAAGGTAGAAAGTTAGGTTCAATAATTTTATGTTAAACTAATTGATGATAATGTATAAAATGTATCAAAAAATTTAATATTATACTAGAATACTTTTTATTTATTTTTATTATTTATTTTTAAGTAATATTCAAACTTATGATATTGAGATTTTATTAATAATAATATAATGACAATTGAAGTGTCCCAATTGAAGACTTTGACACCACAATAATGATGATATTATTTGATTAGTTTGCAAATTAATTTAAGTAAACGAGTATAAGTTTTAATTTAATAAAAAAAAATCTTTGTTTCAGAGTAAAATTTCAACTATCATTCAATTAGTGTTGAAATATGATTTTGAAGTCCCATTTCAAAATAATAATTTAGTGGAGATTTGACGAAAACCTATGAATTGACTTCGCATATTTCTTAAAAATATAATAAATAAAATAATAATTTTATTATATTATATTAAGTTATTACAAGCCATCTTTCACTCATTAGATAATCAATTAAAAATAATTAGGACTTAATAATAAAGATAAAATTAATAAGTATAAAGTGATATAATTGTCTATTATTTTTTGAAACTAAACAAGTAAAATTGGATGGAGGAAATAATAAATATACTTATTAGCTTGTGCATTCATGAAGTTATTTGTGAAGAAATAGTAAGTATTCTGCATATACGGAAAAAACTTTTCATATCGATCGTTTGGATATATTTTGATTATTATAGCAAAATATTGTTATAATGTAATATGAACATTTGATTTCAATTTTTCGAGTTTTGAATATAGAATCACTTTTATTAAAGAGCACTTAATTTTTAATGTAGAATTCTACTGTGCGGATTCAAATTTAATAATGTGGAAACCAAAAAAAGTAGTTACTCTTCAAGCAAGGGTGAGAACATTTTCTAATGTATTTTAAAGAAATAATTGTATCCCACTTCCAATCCCATACTTAAATCTTATAAATTGAAAACAATTAGTCCCCTTCAGCAATAGATTAGATAATAATAATAATTCAATTTATATGCCAACTATCATTTTGGCACTCACAAGAACAGTCGCCTAAATTTTAGGTTCACACTTAGGATATCTAAAATAATTGATGAATAATCATTGCACAAACTTGTAGTGGTAATACTATTTAATTTGTTTAAGAAAATTTATAAATGTGAAATTAAGATGAAAGTACAAAAGCATCAATAAATTATTGGTATCACAAAAAAATTAGAAGGATAAACATAAAACTTAAGCAAATACTAGATATCAACATTGACAATTCTTTTAGATGATGATGTGAGGAATTTAAAAAATAAAATAAAATAGGTTAATGTTTTGTGGTTTTTTAATGTTATCATTATCCTTTTCTTTTTAGATACAATATGCATAAAGAACCAAGAGGGATCTAATTTTGTGACATTAGATTTTGAAAGATCTTCAATCTTTGTATGTTATTGTCAAAACTACTTTTGTATGTCAATTTGCTCTACAAATTTTATAACTTTCTTTGTTAGAACATTATCATGATATTATTTACACTTGTAAACGAGAGGGAAATTAATATATAAATTAGTTTGGGTTATCCATTGT
Source organism: Solanum paucissectum (assembly GCA_029582445.1). Taxonomy (NCBI): domain Eukaryota; kingdom Viridiplantae; phylum Streptophyta; class Magnoliopsida; order Solanales; family Solanaceae; genus Solanum; species Solanum paucissectum. The sequence continues at coordinate 18,100 of JAJONZ010000738.1, forward strand.
TATAATGATATGTATGTGACGTAGATGATGGGTCAATGAGGAGGACTTGCAAGCTTTTAGTTTGGACCGTTTTTTAAAGAAGGGATGCACATGTTATTTTATGTGAATCCTGTATCGTTCGTTGACATATGAAGAACTTTATTAGACAAAATATAAGTTCATATAGTATACAGACTTTTAGATTCGATGATGGTGTAGCGCAAGAGACAAATCTAAAGGTCTGTCTAGCTAAAATAGACAATACACATCATGGGGTATAACAATTAAATCTGATATCAAGCCGGACTCTCTCAGAAACACTTATAGATTAAATCTCAGTGAAAACGATGAGTCCTTAAAAAATGATATATTTGACGATGAAGGACGAGCCAATGGAGATTTCTAGGCGAAAAGTCCAGATGACATCTTAAGAGAAATCCAATTTTTTTTATTATAATAAATATAAGTTCAGATAGTATACACACTTTTTTTTAAGGAGTACGTTTAAAATTTTCTTTTCTCCTTTGGTTATCCAAAAAGTCGGTAGTAGAAACATTTGAAAAGACAAGAATTTGGCTAAGTTCAAATCCCATGATGTTCACTAAAAGATTTGTTAATATATATCATAATAATTACTTACATAGACTTTAAAGATAAAAATAACCAGTAATAATAAGCCACTTGACTAGTTCCTAAATTCCCATGATGTCCTCCCACAAATAATTTATCACAATAATAATAAAAAAGAATTAATAAAATTTGATTTATTAATATATTTGATACGAGTATTTGAGTTGCAACCTTATAGTATGTAAATCTAAGGTGGATAATTTAGGTGCGGTTACGATCCCTCACACAAATAGAAAAGAGTCAAAAATATCTTTTAATTTGTGATTTGTATCACTCGATAACCTTAATATTTTGTCTCAAATATATTTCTGAACAATTCAAAAAGTTTAAATATACCCTCGTACTAACGATAAAAGCATGTTTAAGTATAATTGTTTAATAACTTAGGGGTAGTGATTGCAATTAGGGAAATTCACTTAAAAATAAATTAAAATAAGAAAAGAGGACTGCACCATAACGTGCCTGTCTCTTTCTTCATACACCATAAGTAGCTTTCAAATCTTTATAACTATATTCCGTGCACATGTTTTATTTTACAGCCTTTTTTTCCTTGTCAAAAATAAAATAAATTAATCCTACTTATGTATACAAATAAATAGAATTAATATATGTTCTAATGAAAAAATTTAAGTAACTTCATCTTTAATCAAAAGTTTTGAAGCATGGAATCGCTTTTGTTAGAGAGCATTTTATCCATAACATGGGACTTCCCGACGTAAATTTGAATTTAGTCAGCTTTAATGTGGATACCGAATGCCGAATCTACCTAACATTTTATATGTAACTCTAATTAAGTGTATGATGCCTAACTCTTTTTACTTGCATAGTTGCATGGGCCTTTCAATTTGCCAAATCTATTGCAAATATTTAATTATTATAATTAAGGAAAAATTACACTTAAAAGGAAAGAATTGCTAATGCTTTAGTTTGGTTTTAAATAATAGCACCCATTTTATGGAAAGATTTAAAACATTTCTGACCCCTCATTAATTTCTTGTTTTCTTCTTGTTGTTAGTGATTATGATTCCAACTTTGCAACTTGTTGCTAAAGTACTTGTGATATCCTGCCTAACTTTTAAATTTGTAATATTAATCAGATTAATTAGAGCCGTTAAAGTATTATACATTTCCAAAAAACAATTTAATTCTTGATTAGGAATTAAGTGTGCACACACGAATTTAACCATTTCTAGATATGATCATCAATTTGAATTCATAAAATACGTGTATGTAATGTTAACTTTTTACCAAGTTTTAATTAATTTACTTCATAAAAGTTACGACTTACGTGTATGTAATTATCTTGTGAGTAACGTTTATAAATATCAGTTATACTGTCCGTGCACCAAACTTAATCCTAAACTTATTTTTGTAAGATATGTTATATTAAAAGAAAGATTCCCATTGATCTTGTGTTCAGACTATCCTTTACTACTATAATTGTAGAGAACTCAGTATATATATATATATATACACGTGGTGATTTACATACAAAATGTGTGTGGAACACTTATTAAAATCTTGCTTTATTCTTCATAAAGTTGTATGTTTTGTTTATCAAATGGATTGGTCGTTAATTTTTGCCCTATAACAATCAAATTTATGCATAGTAAGACATAAGTTCTTTAAAAATTGAAGTCACATCATGACATTATAACTTGTAACTTGTAAGGATATAATTATAATACAAAAATATAAACTTATTTGTACCAAAAAATATTTATTATAAAAGACAAAAATTAAAGACCAATACATACAAGATAGGAACAAAAGTGCAAATAACCCTGTATTTTCTCCTTGAAGCTGTTGGGGTAGGCTTGACAAGGGAAATTGAGGAGTCCGGCACAAAAAATGACACTTTTTAAATCATAAACACCAAATGGACACTCTCTAAAAACACACATCATAACGGACAGTTCACCCATTTATTACTGTCCATTTTGGTGTGTGTTTTTAGAGAGTACGCATTTGGTATTTAGGGTTAAAAAGTGTCCATTTTGATGTCAGGCTTAAGGGAATTGACATGAGATATTGACAAATAATTGTGGGAATGAATAAGATCGATATTTTCATAGTTAACTAAAGGTCTCAAATTTAAACCTCGAGGTAAGAAAATTTTGAAAAGGTTAAATAAAAAGAAAGAAAGATTCTGATATAATTTAGGACCATAACTAATCAAATCTAATTGAAATATCCTAACTGTTTTTATTTGACCTTAACTTTGCCCCCATCCTATTTGATAGAGATAGAACGTTTGTTTGTACGTCACCTCAACCCAAAACTAGGCTAATTCATTTCGACAGTAAAAAATCTTTAGAAAGCTACTTAAAAACCAACACTTCCAAAGGCAAAAAAAAAAGGTATGCTAGCTGTATATTGTTTATGTTTTCTTTCTTTTTTACCATAATTATAATCTCAATATAATTGATAACTAGAGCCACACTTTAATATCTAAGAGGCATTACATAGTATTTAATAGGATTAATGTGATGTGAGAGTTTGATGAAAATATAAATGAGTTTTCGAATCTTATTTCAGTTCAATGTGATTGAATTACTTTATTGAAAGATCACTTAATCGTGTCGATATGCTATTGGTGGAGAAAAGTTAGATTAATACTTTCAATCGCAATCAATGTCTAACAAACTTGGAAGAATTATACACAATCATGCACCAAATTGAAACTAACTCAAAAAAAAAAAAACTCAACTAGTGTGAACGAGTAAAGGAAAAAAGTCAAATGGCGACAAATTAAATAGAATAGTGTAGGATTGGAATTATATTAATTTACCACCAAAAATAGAAGATAAAAGCAGAAATTAAGAAAGGGAAGTAATGTGTGAAGTAGAGGTGGATTTAGAGTTTTGGATCATGAATTGGACTTTGGATCTTATTTTAAAAGTTATGGATTTCGAATTAAATATTGAATTTAGTACGATAGATTTTTGGATATATTCAAAAATCTAGAATTTTTATGTCTTATATTCAGCTTTATTCATATCTTATGAGTCTAATAAGAAATCATACCGTATGGGAGGAGACACACTGACCTCAATCTTTATTAATAGTAGAAAGCTATTCAACAAACTATGTCTTAAAGACTCAAAAGTCAAAATTAAAATTTTGAAATACCCAAACTAATAAATTCAAAATCGAACCTAAAAAATTCAATCCAAACATTATTTGAATTGAATTTAGATTACAATTACTTTAACTTGTAAATAAAAAAAAATCTAAACCAAAATTTTCATATTCAATTCGAACGGCCCAAACACCCCCTTCTAGTCAGAAGTGATAAAATAGAAGTGGCCGTTGGCTAGTAAACATTGTCAATCTTCGAGTAAAATTAACTCTCATTTTCCTTCTTTTTCTAATATAAATTTCAAAATTATAAATCATAATTTTAACATTTTTTCAAATATTAACATAGAAAATATCTTGGATATAGCTCCTTGGATGATTCATATCTCGAGATTGAGATAAGATATCAATGACCACATTAAACTATTCATATGATTAAGACTCTTCACTACAAACTATTGAATATTCACGCGTGATCAAGACTCCTAACATTCTAGACACAACAACACACAGAATTATCATATGGTTGGCCATTTGATTTAACCAAATTTGGCAGGTTAATAATTTTATTTCGTAGAACAATATATTTTGGACACATAAATATCCATAATAGGGCTCCCTAACCCTAGGGTGTACAAGCCATTCTTATTTGTCTTTTAGTAGATAGCTAGTTTACACTAATAACTAGGGGACAAACAAATCTTTGATGTAAGATAACTACTTAGATTTTCTTTGTCCCCATCCATTTTTGTACTCCTCTCACCTGTCATCAATTGTCCTTAGCCCATAGGGACCTTCAATTCAATAGTGAAAAATTCACAGTCACCTTTTACTCCTAGTAATGGAAAGAAAAAAAAAAGTCATCGAGTTTCAAATTTCACGATCATCATGAATTCGAAACGTAATGATAATGAGTGTTTTCATCAATTATAGAGGTGAAAAGTAGCTAACGCACAATGTTACTACCTTCTAATTATATTGTATATCCTTAGAGTGATTGATTTTGGGAATGAATGGATTTTCTTGAAACTTTGTATATTATATATGTGTTATATGGTTATCATCAACTCATGTCGTGAGATGTTTGAATAGAAATATTTGAACTCTCTAGATCAAAATAGATGGATAAGGGTTGGTCCATGAACTACGTAGGAAAGGAGATAAAAAGACCGGCCCAAGAAATTTAAACCGGTGCGAAGTAGCACTGTATACATTTATTCTAGCTAATATACGTAGATTATACAATGTTATGCACATATTATATAGACATTATACGTATGTTAAACATCTGTGATCTGTTAGCTTTTAGTTTAGATGAACTGGTGGGAAGCTATTTAGGTTAACACTTTTATTTAATTAATTTATTAATTAATGACATTGAAATCCTGAATTTAAGTGATTGGTTTAAGTTGCAACTCTTAGGTAAAAATAAAAATAAGAAAGTCGTCTAGCGGTGTTTACCAATTTTTTGTAATTATTTTTTTGAAAATTACAAACATATCAATCATGACACACAAGTAAATTAAAGTAAATATTCAATAAAGAAATCATATCTCACTACATAAATAAATATAAAACAGTTAAATAACTTGTATTAATATTATTTTAAGGAACGTGTAAATAAAAAACACGACAAGCCACATTAAATGCTCTTTAAATCCAAAATTTTCTCTCTAAAAGTACACAATCTCATAAAATATGGTATTTAATTTATAACTTGTAAGATTATCCAAGTCTACTAATATATGGTATTAAGAGATTATAACTTTTTAAAACTATTTCATCAACCTTCGTTTATGAAGAAAAAATTCTAGAAATGATTATAATTTTTTTGCTAATGTTCAAGTAAATGCATGATTTCCAATTGAGTTGCTCACATCTTGAACTAAAATGATATGTTTAATTAATAATAGCGCGACATAATGATTTAATCTAGAAGGCAATCATCACTTGAGTCTTCCATCCAAGATTTCAATCCAATAAGCTTTTTTTTTTTTTTACTCAAGTCATACGAAAATATATTTTTTTATATATATTACTTAGTGGTCTCGTAACAATCCAATTAACTAATATTTCTTCTCAAGCCATTAAGATATAACAGATAAATATCAAAAGCATCTAAGTAGTAAGCTCACTCCAAGATGTTCTGACTAGACAACGTACAGTAGGTGTTCTGCCCTTGCAGGGTTGAGGCGACAAAAGTTAACTTTTAGAATTCAAGAAAAGATCACGGTGAGACAACGGATTATTACAAGGATAGGAGTCCAGTAGTTGAGGCATATCCCAACAGACAAAAATGTAATGATAAGGAACAAGTTGAATGATTGTTTAGCAAAACTAAGTGTGGAAATGAACATGATCCACTGTTCTCTGTCTTGGATATTGCAAGCATGTTAATCTTTTCATTTAACAAAATTAAACTCCTAGAAGCCTCAGATTAGATAGTCTCTTAAGAGAATGAAGTTAGAGGCAAAACATAGACAACAACTACGCCTCAGTCCCAAGCAAAACACAGACGCTGCACAAATTAAGTATGGTTCGAAGTTGAACTCTTAACATAGATATCAAAAAGTATTATCATGGTCAAGAATCAAAACTTCCATAACAACTCTTTGATCCTATCTTCTTGGCTAAATTTGTCACAATTTCCTCAATATCAATGATGAAATCAACAATTCATGAATAATACTTGCGGCCTACATAGTTAAGTTTAGATCTTCTATTTCTCACAGGATTGAACCACTTGTTTCCATCAGTCATTTTGGACCTATGTCTCTTGTATTCTCTTGATCTAAGTGCTGTCTCCATAATCTTTATATCTTCACAAATCTCATGCCTAGTAAGTGTTGCCAAGCTTGGCATAATATCCCTCTGGAAATCTTTCATTCTTCGTCCTCTCTTTAATGTTATTCCGTAGTCTTTTCTCTCTGTGGCATTGAATTCAAATGCATTTGAGGTCACACAAATGGAGCTTTCGGGTTGTTTGAGCACCATTTCTTCAAAAGTGTCTGAAGAACATTGTGGTTTTTGATCACCTTCAAACTTGTTCACAACGCTTGGTTCAGAACATTCCAGTGCAAGATAGATGAGGGATACTGCTCCTCTTATGATCTGACCATCGACTTCTGATGTTTCTCCCATCTGGTTATCACTGTTACTGGAAGAGTCGTGAATATTTGCTTCAAGTGTTTCAGATTTTTTGGTACCTGAATTTTTCAATTGAGTTCCGGATTGCATTGTCTCTATGCCACAAGAAGATTTGCATGACGAGAGCGATCTATCAGGACCGCTATCCTTGACAAATTCTTGAGTTTTATAGTCAGGAGAAGACATTGGATCATGCTTGGCTTTCTTGCTTTTGTTTTCTGGTGTACTAGAAACTTGATCATCGTTGTCAGTAGTGAGACTGCCAGGATTTTCACTACTGTCTGAAAGTGGATGATTGAGGTTTTTCAAGAACTGTTCAACTCCAACATTTTTTCTTCTTTGGGGAACAATAGCAGAAGTCTCATTTGGATTGTCATCATCTTGCTCTCTCCTTTTAGAAGCAGTGGGAAAGGTGCTCTCACGAGGTTCACCAGCCAGTCCGTGTGACTCTCTTGAGGAAGATTTACTTGAAGAACATGCCAAGCTAGGATCATCAAAGTGTAAAGAATCATCAAATATGGATTTGTTAAGGTCCAAAAAAGCTCGTTCATCGGAAAAAACAACTTTGCCCTTTCCTGATATATCTCTAGAAAGGAGAGTCTTCTCACATTGTTCAACTCCTGCAGAATATGCAGAAATCAGATAAACACAAAATGACATAATACTGATAGTATTTTGCCTTTAAAGCTTGTAGCTATGAGTGAAGGATAAAGAACTATCAGACCTTCAGCTAAAGGGTTCTGCTCAAGACAACTTGTGCTGTCATTTGGAACAAAATAATTTCCTGTAGTTCCATCAAACCAATTATCTGTAGTGTTGTTTGTGAAGCTATGAATGCATTGGTAATCACGCTTATTTCCAGAATAAGAAACATGAGTAGAATCCATAGGAGATCGAGGATTTAGTCCTGCATTAGACACTGTTTGATTTGATTCCTCTAAATCAATAAACTTATTCCAAGTCTTTGTTCGGCCACCTGTTTTGGCATCAGGCGGAGTATCATTTGATTCTTCTAAATCAATGATATGATCAAAGGTCTTTGTACTGACAGTTGTTTTCATATTGTTCCTACCAATGCTCAACGAGAGATTAACCTCCTCCGAATGATGTGCTACACCTCCATGGTAATAATGGTTTTTCTCGATTGAATTCTCTAAAGTATTGCAGAAACTATGTCTCTTATTCAAGTTCTCCCTATCAATATAATCAAGATAATGAGTGGGGCAAATTTGAGGATTTGAAAGTCGTTGCTGAAACCCTGGAAACATGACTTGCTGCTCCTGTAACCAGTTGAACACCTGATGCACATGAAGAAATATAACAATAACATGAACAAACCATCAAGTAAAGGTTTTAAGAGATCTTTTAAAGTCCAAAACAACATGTTATCTCTCTATGTCAAAGTAACAACTACTTGATTTAGCTTCTCTTTGATTTCTTCTTAAGCATGACATTTCTCTTTATGCGATTCGTCAAAAAGTAGGGAAGACCAAAAATGAGCAAAACCTAGAAAGACTCTTGACACGTTTAAAAAATTCCCTGTTCAGTTACCTTAGGGATGCTGCAAATTCTCTTCTGATCAACAGACATAGGTGATCTGGTAAAATTTCCAAATGCAACTGGATTTCCTTGTTGGCCTCCTTTGCTAAAATAAGCTCTATCCAACTCTTTCCAGCTCAAATCCTTCATCGTGTCCTTCTGTGTGTAGCACATGTGATGAGGTTCATAAACCTAAAGAAATATAATAAAAAGTGGGTGACAAGAAAAGGACAAGAACATATTGTCCACAATGAAGTACACGTCTTCTTTTTATTTTCTTAGACATATATGCTGCTTAATTTGACCTGCAGTCCATATATGATGTTTACAGCTAGTATACTCACGCCATTTTATGTCAAAAATATTCTTAAAACTGTACGAAATTGAACTAGTTGGTATCATTAAGTACCTGTGTCTTGAATGTATGATCATGCCCAAATATTGTCTCCTCGAAAATGGTTTTGACAGGTTCCTTATACTTCAATGATAAACTCAGATCATAGTCGCCGGTAACAAACATTATGCTCTCTCAACGAATGAAATCTTAAATCAATTGTCCTATTGAGTTTGACAAATTTATGGCCTGTCAACTGTTGCTAGAACCTTTTACATTGCAACCCAAGTCCCGGTAGTTCCATGCTTTCACTGCTTAAAAAAACACAAGAAAGTAAAAGATAAAGCAGAAGAAATAACAAGTGGTGAGACAGATTCTCATCTATAAAGCATACAAAGAATGATCACACTGTTCAATCTCATACCAACTACACACAATGTGAGAAATTCCAGCAATAAAGAAGCTCAAGAAGATGCTATGATTGAAATGACAAAGGAACATACTATTCTGTTGTACAACATCAAATTCTCAAGAGTTTCACAGTCGACATAATATCATAGCTCTCAGTCCATTACAATACTAAAATCCTAAGAATCCCGTTCGAATAACACTATATAATCCTAAACTAGGCAATTCTTATTGGTTGAGTAGCTATCCTAGTTCAAGATCAGATAAGCAACACTTGCTGAAACAAGTAAAATTCCTAATATAGAGTTTGCAACCCATAATACAGTATCATGATTCATTTTCTCTATTCTCAATCTTAAGAAGCGAAGAATAAACCTATAGTAGTAAAGCGAAGACACCATTAAGAAAGAACACATTTTTTTCAGCAGGCCAAACAGTTCAATAACCAGCTTATGAAAACAAACAGAACAACTCAGATGAACCAATGCAACATTATTGACCTAGTCTTTTGAGCTCAATCATTGTTTTCTCCTTCTGTCCTTAGATATTATATTTTTTTGCAACTGTAAGAATAAAACCAAACAAAGAAAACTAATTTATGAGACAGAAAAATAATCCCACACTAACAAACAGAAACTTGTGAATTTAAACCACAAAAAAACTGTCTTTTTTCTCTGAGAAAAACTTGTGCAACAGAACCCATGAAAATATACTACATTGGAGCTTAATGCTAATGCAAAATGCAAATATACCATTAAGAAACTGCATGCAAGCAAAACACATAAACAACAACTCCCAAAGAAGAAAAAAATGAAACAAGTAGAGAATACCCATAAGAAATCAATCAAAAGAAAACAATGCTCACAACAACAAACATTTGAATCTCAAGAACTCAATGAGATCTCTTTCTCACACATACATACATAAAGGAAGAACTTACAACAAGGGAATGGAAGAAGAAAGAGTCCAACATTGAGCAAAAACAACTTCTTTTCTACTCTCCTTAAATGTTTGCACTTTATGAAAGAACAAGACATGTTTTTGTGGATCCAAGAAGATCAAATTAAATATTGCACATTACCCACCCACCATTAATAAGCACACACAGAAATATCAGAAGCACAAAAGAAGAAAAATCAAGATTACAATTTACAGAAAGTGAATAAAAGATTGTATCTTTGAAGTCATAAAGGTTGTTTCTTTGCGTGGGATTTACCACAAGAATAGTGTGGGATCATCTTTCTTCATCATCCATAAATAACCCTCTTCTCTTTCATCTTTTCTTTTCTGTTTGTTTTTTCGACACACTCTCTCTCTCTCTATGTTCTGCCCTTCCCTACTTTGGGCCCTCTGTTTTTCTCCAGCCGAAACAAAATTAAAACTTTATAAGGATAATAATTCTGCAATTTAGACATTCCGTATTGGAGTCCGATTATACTGAATAGTGTCTTGTAGGATTTCATTCGAAGAAAATGAACCTTTTTAATATATAATACTCAAATTAGAGAGGAATATTATTTATTTTATATTTAAGGTGGAATAATAATAAAAATGCTCTTTCTTCAAAGTCCTTCAAGCTTAAAATTGATATGCACTAAGTAAAATAAAATATTTATTTTTGATAGAAATATTAAATAAATTAAATCGAAGAGGATAGTAAATAATAAGATTGAAATAGAAAGTAGTAGTAATGACAAAAAAAATATACTAATAGTAAAAATTTAAAAATTCATGAAGCTTAGGATTTATGATGCTAAATAAAACGCTCAAACTCATACCCGTAATTTAAAGCAATCATAGTAATAACAAAAAATATAATATATATAGTATTAGAGTATCTGTGGGTGTCTGCATACTGCAAAATATGCACTTGATAATGATTTCAGACCAACTTAGGTCCCTCCGTCAAAAAGTGACCAATTGACTATATTATGTGATAGATAAGTTTAATCAAGTAATTAAGGAATTGAAATTGATAAATTAAATAAATTATAAATATTTGAATGATTATACATGATTTCATTTATGGAAAGCAATCACTCTATCTCAAATATATACGCATGTTATATGTTTTAATTACAAAAGTATATTATAGCTATAAAAGTTAGATTTGCATATAACTTATCTTGTCAAAATTAACTTGTGGAATCATACTGATATATTATTATTTTTTTAGATTTGCGTATAACTTATCTTGTCGAATCTGACTTGAAAAATCATACTGATATATTAATTTATTATTGTTGATTAAAATAAATGTTAGGGAATAACGGTAAATTGGTAACGTAGAACTTTGTATGCCAGTTGGTGCAATTATTAGTCTTCCTTCTATTATGCGATCTCCGTTTATTCTCTATCTGTTATTTCAACAGTGTATTGAATAATGTGCTTCTCATCTCCACATATTAATCTTCATCATATCAAATTCTAATTCTTTGATGATAATTTGGTAGATCTTACGCATCTTTAGTTAATATTATGAGATTGTGAAATAATAATTTTGGTATAACTTATATTGAGATAATTAAAATGATAAAATATGTCCTTATATCACTTTTCATATTCTTTACACAGACAAAGGGTACTTTTGTGAAACAAATAATTTGTCCTTAAAAATTATGTGTTATCTATTTTTTTTCAATGCAAAATTAAACATTCACTAAGAAATAATATCGTAATAAACTTATCTCGTCAAAACTTGTCTTCGGAAAAAACAAACCCTAAAATCTATTTTTCAAAATGACAAAATATGTACTGTAATTAAAAGCATACATAAAGTTGTTAAGTCTTGCATTGGAATCCAATGCATTAGAAACTAGTAGTAGATATATAGTTTTAACACTTTTTGATGCATATTTCTATTATATAGAAGAGCCAAGTTAAGGACGACCAAGGGCAAATATGTAATTTTACACTAAAAAATGACAGATTTTTCTATTCCCAAAAGCAAGAAGGGCAAATAGGTAATTTTACACTAACAAAATGACAAATCTCAGTTCCGAAAGCAAGATTTCTAAACCCATTTCTCTTCCATCTTCTACAACCATCCGTCTTCAATCTTTCACACTCCAAACAAAGGATTTCAACACATTCCAAGCACAAATACTTGCTCAAACATGATTCTAAAAGCATAATTTCTTCCATCCCTCTTGTTTCAACAACAGTCAATCGATTCGCATTTTCTGATTTAGGATAGGATGACTCTTTTTTAGAGCTTTTGTTCGATTATACCAAGTGCTAAGACAGAGGTACTTGGTTTTGCACTTTTGGCATTTTGGTGGTTGTGCTTGTGTTAATGTATGCATAAAGCTTTGATCTTTGTTTGTTTTTGTTTGTTTAGATGATTCTCTTCTTTTCTTTTGGAAATTTTGGTGGACTATACCAAATGCTTTGTACACTTGTTCTGGGATTTGGTGATGGTTCATGACTGCATGTTTGTATTTTTTGATTTTTGATATTGATTTTGTCTGTGTCAGTAAGGTTTGATTTTCTTTCTGTTTGTTTAGATGGATGAAGAATATAACAAGCTTGGTGAAGGCGGCCATCGGTAACGACGTCATCACTATCGTTAAAGTTCTATATTTTTGACTTTTCGTGCTTTCCATTTTTTCAATTTCATCAGATTCAATTTCTTCTTCTTTATCAGAAGTTAAACCTGTTATTCATTTCAGATCTTAACATCAGGACAATTTTATGATCAACAATAATCATCAATAGAGACTTGCTCATCTTCTTCAACTGAATTTTAAACTCTGATATGTTTCATTCATTTTGTCAATCTCTAATGAAAAATAATAATAATTAATAATTATAACTATTACAATATAATTATAATAAATAAAAAACTAACAAAGCCGTAATTCAAGGGTATAATTGTCGTTTTATATTATATATTCACTCTGCTTGATATTTAATTTATTTTTTATGTATAAAATATAATTTTTTACTTGTCCATTAAACCCCTTCCACGTGGCTGAATATTAAAAACACAATTACAAAATATCTTCTGTCTAGAAATTTCCATTATACCTATAAATAACTCTTCATCTTTTCTTCTCACAGATAGTTCATTTTGCTGTAATATCAAGTTCGTTTTGTCTTCTGTTCATTAAATTTCAGGTAAGTTCTTCATCTCTAGAAGTATATTAGAAAAGTAACCTTTATTTACAGTTTGTACAATTTTGGTGTAAGACTTTGACAACTTCCAATACTATATTAGAAACAACTCTTTCATTCTATTAAATACAATCACAACAGTGTAATAACATGGTAAAACATAGCTACACATGATAACTAAAAGCAGAAGTCATAAACATTACACACACAGAACAAAATTTAGGCAAAATTAATGATGAAATGAGAATTACTTGAAGCATAGTTATTGATTGCCCTATCTAAATATATTTTGATTTAGTTGTTAGAAGTCGGTTAAGCACGTGTAGTTAGTTACCAGCTGTGTATAAGCCTATATACTCTACAGTGTGTATCTTTGTCACACAATTCATTCTTTTAGTAATAAGAAGTTTTTCAATTAACCAGATGATATTCTTTGCCTTCTTTAGTACCCTTCCATAAGTAGTCTCAACGTTGTGTGCTTCTCTGACTCTTTACCTTTTTCAGCAACCGTTAGCAATTCTGTATGCATAGCATATACATCATTAGCTTTCTGTTCTACCACCATTTTTCGTTCATCAGGATCACTTTGCGACTGTAGGCAATACTCAAGATTCCACAGCACTGAAACCATTAAAGGATGATCAGTTTTGTGATCAGACAAGCAACTGACTGCTGTATTGATGAATTGCTTCAAACATTCTTTTATAATCTCCCTTTTAATATATGCATCCATAAGTTCCTTGGTAATATTTTTCCTATGACAGTGTAAAGCCCAATTTGCTAGACTGACTTGTTCCTTTGGCAAAAGGTAATGACCATAGCCATCCTGCATCCAATAAAACTCTTGGACAAGATTTCACCATAGGACTTGTGCTCAACAAAGTACCAATTCCTCCACATAGTAACAATCACAAGCTCATTGCAGCCACATTCACAGCCAGCCTTAGCTTGTAATTTGGTATAAATGCAGCATTAAAAATGGGCACAATGATACCCAATGAAAATGAAATAGCCGAGGCTACTGTTGCCTGCAAGGAATTTGGCAAATGTTCCTCCTTATCTTTTGCATGTTCTTGGTTCTGTCCTCAAGTTTCTTTGTCTATCTTCATTTGATCTTGTTGTATGTCTAATTGAGAGTACACTGAGACAAACTCTAGGCCATCCTTGGTATTTGTTACTAATAATCTGACTTGAATTTTATTATTTATAATGTTTTTACAATATCACATATCTTCTGTAACTTTATTTTAATATTTGAAAATATCCTTCAAATCATATGCAGGAAAAAACCAACAAAACTGACACTTTGGGAGGATTTCATTGATCATGAGGGAGTTAAACTTTTCAACCAACTTCATGATTACCCGATCATTCTTGCTAGGAGAATTGGGAAATCATCTTCAGGTAAAAGTGCAAATAAATTTATTTTTTCTTTTTGAAAAATATATGACATGATGAAACTAAAATTACATATTCAAATGCACGTAGGAACGTCGAATAGATTCGTTGGTTTGACGAGCAAATTCAATACAACAATTGAAATCAATCCTCCATATCCACAAGCTGCCGAATTAAGGACGTGGTAATATACATTTTTATTTAATGCATCGAAATTCCAAAATATTTTGAGATATAAAACACATCTTTAATCTTATTACAATCACAAAGTTTTAAAATTTCACTTTTATTTCTTTTTTCCTAATCTTTCTACAAGACATTTTCATAATTTTACTTGGTTATAGGATCAAAACAATTGAAACAAAGCTTGTTGCTTATAAGATGAAAAGTACAACTCCAATAGGCTCTATTATGTTGATTCCATTTGAGGATGAGGTTATATCTGTGGCTAACATCCAAGCACAACCTCCGGTAAGAACAACAAGTATATTATTCTATTTTTTTAAATTTTTTTATTTTACAGTAAAAAATAATATTTGGTATATTGAATTTGAAGGGACAAGTATTTAATGTTGAGGCTGAATTGTCCCTTGCAAGTAAGGATCAATGCTTTAGTGTGTTGGCATGCTCAAATTGTAAGCAATTGTTCACGAGATATAACGTCCGAAGGGAAATCTACTGCACAAGTTGTCACCAATCCACACATCTTATTCCTAGGTATATTTGTTCTTATTCAAAATTAACAATAACTAATTAAAAAGATTTATTTTCTATTTTCAAAGAAATAAATGTCTTAACTAACCATTATTTTTTAATTCTTTCATTGATTATCAAAACAGATGTCAATTTGAAGTTACTATTAAAGACAACAGCGGTTTTGCAACAGCTATTGTTTCGGATGAAATTGCAGAGAAAATGTTGCACCTCACTTCAGAAGAGATTTATCAAATTTGCTTCATCAAGGTACATATCACTATTTTCTCACCAAATAATCACAAAGAACTTGTTGTGATTTTGTATTTTCATTATTTCTTATTTCTACTCTTGAACACAAGGTTCAACTCTCCCTCAATATCTCCTATAAAGTCTGCCCATTGGCTTATAACAGTTAAGCGAAACTAATTATCAATTACTTATTTTAACATTACTAACCCAAAGAAATTCACGTACTATGTTATTCTCTAAAGCATCACTATGTAACCATAAATAAACATAGAGATATTGATTTTCCTTTAAAAACAACTTTACTATTTATTGTTGTTGATTATCTTTTTTTATGCTAAAAATATTCAATCTCTTTCTATTTGTCTATTCGCTTAATTTTCTTATTATTATACATATAAAATATAAAATATTAATGATTTTGCTATTATTAATCAAATTTTTTCCATTTTTTTCAGAAAGAAACATTATCACTCCAAAATGTGGAAGATCAATTGAACGGCAAGATATTCAACATTCAAATGAAAAGGCTATTCACAAAAAAAATGGATGCAACACAAAAATTATTCATTTTGTCTTACCTGGAGAAACAAGATGTAATTCATAAACCAATGACATCTACAACTGTCAATGTTACAGATGCGAAAAAGCGCACAATTGAACATCTTAGTTCAGGGGAAAAAGAATATCCTAGCATGGAAATGAAAAATCCTCCCATGAAAAAGAATTAAAAGGTTTGTTTATAATTTCATCTTTGCAATTGACTAATATAAATAGGATTTACTTATCTTTGAATTTTTTTCTTTGAATTCGATTTAGTCTCTACACACATTATCTTTTATTGTTTTGAATTGCAGTTGGAACACTTTTGTTGTGGTTCTCGAAACGGTCATTTTTTGCACTTTTTGGCTGCTGCCATTAAATGCCATGTTTTGCAAGCTTCTGATTTTGCTATGTGCATGCCTTCTGTTCCTCTTCTTTTGTGAAAATTGAAAATATTTTCTCCTGTGATAGCAGGTTAGTTAAAAGTTATCTTTTTACAGCTATTATTATTATAGACTTCATTTGTTGTAGTTGCCACAAATATACTGTCATTAATTAAAGTAACTTTTCCTTCTTTCTCTGGTGAGGTTGCATAGTCTGTTGATGCTATCATCCAAATGCATAATCTCCTACAAACCTGAAAAAATAATTTAAGAAGTCATCAGTGAAGAACATCCCATATTAGTCAATCCTATGCTTTAGAAGTTGATGAATAACTCTGTAGGAATTAAAGCATTTTTTATCTCCTAAAGTAATCAAGAAGACCACAACTACTCTCTTTATTCGCAAAGTTAAGAGTGCAACAACCTTTAGGATATTATTGATTTATTAGCCCCCCTCTCTATGATTCAGCCTACCTTTGCAGGCATTGCAAATTTGCAACAAGTTGCAACTATATATGTATTATCTTTGATGAATTTACAGATCCTTTTTCCTTTTCTAATAGCAACCTATCCCAGAACATACCACGTTTCACCATTAGCTATTCATTCAGAACGAATTATTTATTATTTAATGTGCTTGCATATCAATAGGATTTTTCGAGAATCATTGCTTTGCAAAGTTCACACATGATGTGGTTCTTCAAAGGGAGGCGTGAATGTCACACAGTTATTCCTTCCGATGCTAGCTTTCAATTCTGTTTGCTTTCTTTGAACAAGAAATATGAAAGTTAAATGTCTTGGCCATACAATTTATAGTGCTTCTATTATTAGCGTTACATTGTTTGCTGCTGTGCTTAGTGCCTATTGTAAAGTTAGATTGTATTATTTATACATCCTAGACTTGCTAACAGATATATCATGTATAACTTAATGTGATTCTGTGCTGACATTTAATCCCTCATTTTGAATGTAACAGGTGATTTTGATCAAAGATGGTCTAGAAAATCCAAGCATGAAAAATGCATATATTTTTGTCTAATTTAAAATAGTACGTAAATCTATGTAATTAGCACTCCCACATATGAAAATGTTAATGAACAAATTTGGCAGCTATAATGTGTTTAAATTAGTAATTTTCTCATTGCAATATAATGTAAGTCCATTATAAATTATACGTTGCAACCGTGCGATTACTCCATCCATTACTGCCACTACTTTTATAAATTTCATATCCTATTGTTTTAAATCGAATGTGCAGGGAAACTAGCCACAATGTCTTTTCGCTAACATGTATTTGTATGTATGATTGGTATTAACAATTGAAGAATATTTAATGAATACCTATCTGTAGTAAAGTTATTTGTGGAATGGGAGAAATTAGTTGTATTATTACACTTTAAAGTTCATGTGTTTTATTCGGGATATGAAGATTGGTAAATCGAGGAACTTATCAGATGGGTTCCGAGTTATATAGTTTGTTGAGTTAATTGGAATGGTGATTTTTTAGATCTTACAATCGTCGTCCCGTTGTTTGACAGTATGAAGGAACATTGGCATAGAAGAACAGGTAATTAATTGTGGGGTTAAAGAGGATAAATATGACAACATGTATTTAGTACATATATATTTTTGCCATGAAAATCAAAGCTAATTATAGCAAATTGTTTTAAATAGTACTTTTTTATTCATTTAATTTTTAAAGAATAACAACGAACTATGCTTTACAGGTAGATTTTCTGTCGTGCATTTAATATCTATGTAATAATAATCGATCACCTTCTTATAATATATATATTGATAAACTTTGCACAAGGATACCAAGTTATGAATGTTTGCCCAACTTAATATTGAACTAATTGTTGAAACTTGAAAGAAAAATAAACGTGTCTCTCGCTTATATATTATTCCATGTGGATTCTTTTATTGTGCAGACTAAGAAATATGATTCGTTTATTAAATGATGGACATTGTGTTTTTTGAAATTAACGTTATTTTAAAATATTTTTCACTGCGTTTAATTTCAAATATATTTCATAGTGAATCAAACATAAGTAAAATTATGATAACATTTTAAACGTTGGGCCCGTGCTTAGCACGGGCAACACTCATCTAGTATATATACAAGTTAAATAAATAAAATTAGCAATATAAGGTAAGTGGTCCTTAAAAAGTGTTAAAAGCTATTCTTAAGTGAGAACTTTTATCAGTAACGCAATAATAAATATAATCTTATTATATTAGAAATGGTCCCCTAATAGTCTGGGGCTAGCTTTTTTCTTGGAGACTAAATGGCCACGTAGGAAGTGAAAAAAAAATGAAATCCAAACTTAGGTTTAATTTGTATGTGCCTAACAAATGAAACATGATATTTTTTTTGGTTGAAAATAAATGTGAGTTATGTTTTTTTTTAAAAACAATTATTAAAGACATGTTTGATAAAAAAATAAGTGCGATTTAAATCTTGAAGAGAAAAAATTATGCACCAGCCGGGAATCGAACCCGGGTCTGTACCGTGGCAGGGTACTATTCTACCACTAGACCACTGGTGCTTCATGTTTACATAACATTATATGGAGTTTTCAATATCATTTCACTAGGCTAGTCAAAGCTTAAGTCTAGTTTAACCAACAAAACAAAAAATTCATCTAACTATGAAAATCGACGTCTTATTTTGATCTTCTGAGTCATTTGAATCCGTTAAACCGTGAGGTTCTTGTCTTACTAGTGTAAAATAATGTCACAGTTCAAATAGAATTCAGCTAGGACTGAACTTTTGCCTCTTCCTCTAATGCCATTATGGGTAGAAAAACTGTGTCTAGTTCACTTGATCATCTAATTCTGAAAATGAAAATCTTTGTTGAGGAACTTTCAGTATGCATCTTTTATAGTAGCCACTACCTAGTAGTGTCATTCTTTTAAGCCCACTGTGTTATTTGGCCCAACTGTTACCAAGAGTTAAGTGTCTTCATATGATGTTTTCTTTGAACTTTGAGTGTAAGCTTGGTGGAAATTCCATTGAGGCAAATATTGCATCCAAATGAGACTAGTTGAGCTGGTAGAACAAGAGGTTCAGATTTATCAGAATGCTACTGAATCCTTTGTAGTATGGCCCAAAACTCTTCCTTCCTTTATCATTAACAACAACGTACTACCCCTACCTTGTGAAGTTAGAGAGACTGTTTTCAATAGACCCTCGACTCAAGTAAAGCATACAGTAAGTTGTTTCCTTTTTCATTAACATTTAGCTTTGTTCACTTATTAGTAGACCTCCTCTAAACCAGTTAGTTTCACCATTGTTACTATTCAGAATTCTGATGTTCATTTGCATGAAATGCTAAGTTCTGCTACATGTTTATTGTTTTACATCTTTTGGTTTTTGCTGTACAACTTAGCATTAGGGGTAAAGTAACCAAGAATTTCTAAATGATTGCCTTTACATTAATTCATTATCAGTGGAAATATGGAATACAAAACTATCTCTACACCATTTGATGTGTTATAAATAATAGTAATAGTAATAGATAACAAGAACAATAAGAGATAGAATAATAAATAATTATTGAGCTGCTACTTCTTGAAGCCTAGACTTGATTCTTTCCAAAGTGCCTTCAATTGCAATATCAAAGGCATCCTTTTTACTCCTCAAACCCAAAGAACTTCCCTGCTTTCTATACATAACTCTAGGCAACATTTCCAAAACCTTTTCTCTCATCCTTCTAACTTGAGCTCTTGGTATACTGGTTAAAACATCAACAATGCTCAAACCCTTAAACACAACGTCTTCTTTAGGTATCGACACTGAAAATTCTTCATACTTCTCCTCTGGTAAATGCCATCCATACTGTTTTTTCGCGGACAAATCTTCAAAGAACACAGGAATGCACCCTGCAAGAATCCCATCAAACGTGGAACGTCTAGTTGGTGTATCCCCTGGAGGCTGTAAACAAAAGCTAGCTTGCAACATTGGCTTCATAAACCTTATAGGATCATGTTGACAGATCCCATTAGAACAATCTACAAATTCGCACAATTTCTCGTACCCTGTGCCATTAGCACTCATACTTGTAGCATTCTCACACTCAAGTCTAATACTTCTCCTAACATTAGGATTAGCTGAAATACCACCACCACCAGCAAACAACATCAATGTAGTCCTCCTAGACCTCCTTAACCTATTCACCCAAGATTCGAAAAACGCTAAATTCGGAGGATGGAATGAAGTGGGATATGGAATAGCTTGTTCTTGCCAAGGATAAGCTCTACTTTCATGAGTCAATGCAGTCACATTGTAAAACTCAGGCAATTCAAGAAATGATGTACCAAAATATAAAGGATCACTATTCAAAGGTTGATTAAAGTCCCAAGCAGGCCTTGCCATAACCATAAAATGATCATGACCATAATTTCTACTCCAAATATTAGGTGAATCAACATGGACAAGAAAATCATACAAATCTAAACCATGCTGAAAACTTGAATTAACTTCAGGACCAAACAAGTACTTAAGACTATCAAGACCACCATAGTAAGGCACATAAATTGCATTGGCATGAGTAGGATCAGATGTAAGACAAGGGTATTCAAGCATTCTACGATGAAAAACAAGCTCAAGCATAAAAGGATCAGTACGATACCAGCTGTGTGATTTGTTGTGAGTCTTTTGACCAAGGCCATGGTTTGCTAAATAAGGACAGAAATTATCAAACAGAGGATATGCAGAGCAATTTGATAAAAGGTCAAGATTGAATTGAGGTGGTAGATGTCTGATATGGATCCATTTGTTTGTGCAATCAGTTTCAAGATCGGAATCTTGACAAGTGGCAGAGAAGGTAAAGAGGAAAAACACAAAAAAGAAGAAATGAGAAATGAAATTTATCGCCATTAAAAGGGGTCTGTGAAGAAACCGTCGGTGGAGGGTGAGATGAGTCAATCAAATCCAAAAAAAATACAATCTTTACCCAAAAATTTCAACAATTGAACACTGAATCTTGAATTAAAACGAAAAAGAGAAGATGGGTTGAGTTTACATTCTCAAAAAAAACACCAAATCTAAATCAATAACCAGAACACAAAAAACTGCAAAAATGGTGAAATAGGAAATGGGGTTTTTGGAAGAAAGAAGAAAATGGTGGCAAATACCCAGATGACAGTTTGTTTAAGGAGGATAGACTGAGTCAGAGAAAATGGTGGACAGTTCTTTTTTTTTTGCCTTCCCCTTCACCCCTGCTGCGATAGAGTTGGAACAATCTGAACAGAAATAAATGGAATTTATCTCAAATGTAGAAAACTATTTGGCATGTAATATTGTACATTTTTTTTCTCATTTTTATCACTTTGATATTTATCTATGAGGGTTAAGTTGGAAAATAAGAAGGGTAATTTCATAAAATATTGAAAATACTACTTATGATAATACTAAAAATCAAATTCTATGTATTTATATTATGGTAAGTTAGTTACAACCATATCAATTATATTTTTGGTAATATGAGGGAATCGAAATGTCAAATTCATTAGAACATGGTATTTTCTTGAATTTATTGGCTTTTGGATGTGCTAATTATAATTTTTTTTAAATGCAGTTTTGAATTGAGTAACCAATAGTTTAGAAATTTGTTTATTGGTGACTTTATTTTTAGTGTAATTTCTTTTATGGACTAAGCACTTTATTTTAATAGGTAAATCTATAATGTTCACATGCATGGAGGTTTTTGACTCTCATCATGTTGTCGTTTTGTGAGTGTTACAAATTTAATTATTATTTTCTCAAAATTTCCACCGACAAGAGAATTTAATAGTTTGGGAAGTTTACACATTTAACATGGGCTTCTTTTTTATGGATCCATTTTAGTTGACATTTAGTGCATTGAGTTGATTCTTTTTCTTCAAAATCCATGTAAACCTGAAATCAAGATTTTCCATTAGACTTCGATTAATTTGGATTCGAATCGCTTAAGGTCAGTGACGAATTTAGGATTTTAAAGTTATGAGTATTCTCTTAGCTTAATAGTGGTGGAGAAAATAATCACAAAAGGAGTTCAAAAAATATATTTAAAAAAATGTTGAGATTGAGATTCAAACTCAGGCTCAACAACACTAATACAACCTTAAGTACCCACCATGAGCCATACGGCTAATCAACCCACTTTTTTTTATTGGGTGCTCTATGTTAATTTTATACCAAAATTAATGGATGTTCGAGCACCTAGCGGACTCTATGTGGGTCCGCCCCTACTTAAGTCCTAATTAAGATAAGTGCTATGTAATAGAACGTCTTTTTATATTCAGAGTTTAAACCTAAAAATTTTAATTAAAAATTTAAATATCATATTCATTTCATTACCATCCTTATTGGTCTCTTATTTGTTACCTTTTTGTGCTTATAGTATTATATTAAAAAAACCTTTAGAAAAATGAATTGGTAGAGTGCAATTTTGGAAGAGCAAGGGAGGAATTAGTCATGATTTTCATACTATAATATCCAAAAAGTTGTAACTAGATATGATTTCAGTATCTAAAAAATTAACGACTCACTAAACTTATGTTCAATTA
Source organism: Solanum paucissectum (assembly GCA_029582445.1). Lineage (NCBI taxonomy): Eukaryota > Viridiplantae > Streptophyta > Magnoliopsida > Solanales > Solanaceae > Solanum > Solanum paucissectum. The sequence continues at coordinate 41,152 of JAJONZ010000738.1, forward strand.
CTTAAGGGTGAAAATAAAAATAAAAAAAATCAGTTCATTTGAAAGACAAAAAACTAGCGACTTTAAAGGAAAAAAGATATACAATTTTAGGTTAAAACTTTCCTCTTAAATTTTATGTACAATAAAAATTAAGAAAGTTGTGGCCAATTGTTTGGCGAGACTACTCCACCTTAATTAAAAGTCTTAGAAATTCGACCCTTGAGTATAAAGTAAATTCTATTAGGAGTTCTACCCTCAGAATAGGTTGTGCAATGCACGATATGAAAGTTTATTCTGTTGGGAGTCCTACCCTCAAAATAGGCAGCACAATGCACGATATGAAAGTTTATTCTATTGGGAGTCCTACCATCGGAATAGACCTTGCAATGCACGATATGAATTAGTTGGGGTTTCAATGTGGATATCAAATACCAACTTGAAGCGGAAAAAATAGGAAATATACATTGGGCTCATTGAAACCTGCGCTAACGTAATTGGCCCAATAGAATCCTCTTTTCCCTTCTATAAAGCAGTAGCACCGCAAAGCCCATATAAAAGCAGAGTAAATAAACCAATAATACCTCCCGCTAAGTTTGAACTCTGTTTCTTCTTCTTCTTCGCTGCTTCATCGTCTTCATTTTCTGCTAAAGAATAAACGAAAACCCAGAGGGCCAATTCTTCTATTGCAAAGATGTTCAAAGCCATAGGTGAGTACCTTTTCCTCTTCCATTAACACATAGTGCACATTCAATTTCAAGAAATTAACAAGTGTTCATTTTTTTTCTCATTTCAATTCAGCTCATTTTGGGTTCAAGAAATCTTCGAAGCCATTCAAAGATTACTACGATGGATGGTTCAAGACTCTCAAGAACGTTCTCCTCCCTCAGCTCCGTCACGCCATGTCATCATCCGCCACCTCCGGCCCAATTCTCCTAGCTTCCCACGTCGAGGTAATGCACCGTCACTTCCTTAAATTCTACGAAGCCCTAGATCTCGCCGCCGCAAATGACGTCTCTCAGGTACTTTACCCCGATTGGCGAAACCCCTTTGAAAAACCCTTCCTCTGGGTCGGCGATCTTCACCCATACCTCTTCACAAATCTCCTCCGTTCATTTATCGGCGACTCAGAATCTGAAATTGACTCAGATATATTCGACAAACTGCAAAATTGGCATGTGGTAATGGCGTGGAAGAGCCCGTCGAGGAAATTAACTACTGGGGTCGATCAAATCGAGTGTGGATTGAGGCTAATGGTGCCTGCACTTGCGGCGCGTGCACGCGACGCGCAGGCGAAGTTCGTCGAAAAAATGGCGGTGGAATGGGGGAAATGTGAAGGGAGGAAACAGGAGATGAAAGGGGTTGTGGGAGAATCAGCTGCGGCGGAGATGGAAGAACTGGTCGGAGTTTTTGTGGATGCGAACAGGCTACGGAGGAGTGTACTTTCCGATATACTGAACGTGACGGATGTTAATCAGGCGGCGGTTTTTCTCGAAGCTTTAGCTCAATTCCTTGTTGGGTTTCGAAATCGTGAATTGCTCAGTCAATTTGACAAGTGTTCTTTGGAATTATAGTTGCAGAAGAAGAATCAGTGCACAGATTTCTAAATTAAGCCACTAATCTCTACTAATTTGTGGTTCTTGAAAGGATTATGACTGCAGTATTAACTAGCTAATGTTTCATTTCTGTATCTCTCTGTTTTTTCCCTGCCAATTTTTTGTTCAGTTTGTAATGCAATTGTGTATGGAGATGAAATTTGTAGATTGAAATAATACAATGGAGTTTGTTTTGTTAGCCCTTTTAACATTAATAAGGTAGTTTTTAGCATTATCAATTTGAAAGCACTCTTCACAACTTCCTACTGTGTGTCTGTGTCAAATGGGTCGGGTCAAATTCAAATATATTTTTTTCTTTAATAAAAGGGAAAAAATATTGATTCAGTTGACCCCATGACTGAGGGGTGAGTTGAAGAGAAGGAATGAGAGGCTTTTATGTTTGCAAACTTTCTAAGAAGGGTAAATTGTAGATCTGAATGATAGAGGTTAATGAAATTTTTGAGGTTCGATGATGGTGTAGTTCGAAGAATAAATCTGTAAGTTGGTTAAGCCTGCCATAACAATATATGTCATGGGCTTGGACTGTAACACTCGGGTACGAACCAATCTCTCCTCTCTCAATATAGCATTTTTAACACCTTATTCATTAAAATTTGTCCATGGACACAACCAATTTGTGGTGTTTTTGATTAGGCCTTTTAGTATCTAGTTGTCCTATATGAATTGATTCCTCAATGTGTCCAAGGTCCATCACATGGTGTAGTACCCTTCAACTGTTAAGCCCAATCCATGGCCCATTAGGCTAATAATTAAGTCCATAATTTACTATGAAAAGATTGTCCTCTACTCAAGGTATTGTTACCCTGGGCCTAGAATCTCAGAAGCCCACATTGAAAGTGTAAATCGGAAATAGTATCTCTAACTTTACAAGATAGCGGTAAATCACACACCACCTTCTTTAGACTCTACTGAATTGAATATGTTGTTGTTATCGTAGCGTACTACAAAGTATGTATATTAAATGTACAACATGTTGTAAACAAATATAGAAAGAAAAGAACAGAAGGGCACATGGGCAAATGGTGTTTATATTTATTATGAATAGAAAATGTCAGTAAAGATCTCTTGCAGCTATATTTCCATATTAGTCCACTACGCTAATATAATGCAAAAGGACAGTATAACATATTTTTAGCATTAATTATGTAATTCAACAAATGGTTTATTATTAATTAATCAAACTTGTTATCCAAATGTTTAAATTTACTTAATTTAGCAACAAATGGAATCTTTTTCACATTCAGGTGTTCCCTAATTCTTAAAGCTGCTTTATTTGTACATCTCTTTTATATTCCATGAAATTTTCCGAGTAAAAAAGAGCAACAAGCTGGTACTATATATTTTCTCATTTTGATATGCGTTTATTTGAATTGAGAATCTATTGAAATTGATATTTCCAGTTCGTATATAATCTTAATTAATGAACAAACCATAATTCATAAAAAAAGATATAAAAATATTTTAAGGTGCAACAGTAATTAATCACATGTCTCCTTGTGCCTTTTATAGATAAATATTTATGGTTACAAACTTTCAAATACACCTAATTTTTTAAAGATCCACTAATCAATAATAGTAGTAACTAGTTATTATATAATATAATATTTCACGTGGCACGAACAATTTCATCAAGCAAGCATGAATATTCCTTTAAGCAAAATTTAAAGTAGGATATTTATTTTTTTACCACATATAAGCTTATGGATAAAATTTTACACCTAAAATATTTTGAAATCACAATTTGGAATCTGAAATCCTAGTTTTTGGAGAATTTGAAATCATAATCTCAAATCACACATATTGAAACGTTTATTTAAAATCATAATTTCAAATTGCATGGACAAACACCTACTAAATTTAATTAACTACATGTATGGTTCAACATTTAAAAAAGAAGAAGAAGTTTGATAAATGTACCTTAAAAACGTTATGTGTAATAACAAATTTTTAAATTCTTTTTCTGCCAAACAAAATCAGGCACAAATTAACGTGAACAGTTTGCAGCATATTCAGGTCAACTTAGAATAGACAAAAACTTTAATTAGGAAATTAAATTATATGCATATGCACGTGTTTTTTTGTTATTTTTAGCAGAAAGATCAGAATTAATGCTGCACAAAATTATATTTAGCCATCATTGTTCACATTTGGTAAGTAGTTATTACCTTACCAAAAATGGCCCTTTGTGACTTTGAAAACGTTTTAATACTGGAAGGGTCATATTAGAGCTAGGGGTACGTAGCAACTAGTGAATTATTAAGACATTTTTTTCTGCTCCAATTTGATACGATACATGTGATATTTTATCTATACTTTGCTATTAATATTATACACTTATCTATAAAAATCTAAATAATTGTACTGTAGAGATGATCATGAACATGATTTTTTGATAGAGCAAGGAGTTTAAGACTCAGGGGTGCAAAATGTAATGGACTCGAATTATGATATATCGCAAAAAAAATTGAAGTATAAATGCAAATGAGTAAATTAATAATTTAATAACTGTAGGTAGTGGTGAAGTCAGAACTTTTATTAAGGAGTGTCAAAATTAGACAACATAATCAGTTGTCTAAAAATGGAAAAAAAATGAGTTGGGATCAAGCACTAGACGGTTGAGAGTTTTTGCAACCCCTCAACTCAACTGATGTGTTAACTCTTTACCATATGTCAAGAAGCGTCAAGTATACAATCAAAATTTGGCCTATCTATGCAACATAATTTTTCGGTAACATAATTTTCCGGTGATTTACTGCTGAGGGTAGGTTATAGTAAAACTTAATTACCCACTTTGTTAAGAATTTTCATTAATTAAAGGAAGCTTAAACAAACAAAATTGAGAGAGAAATTCATTGATGTCTAATTAATTATTTGTGCGTGGTTGTTCTGTTTGTTAGGGAACAAGAACATGTTGCACGAGAGGCTTAAACTAATTTATAATAATTGTTTATGTCTGTGATACTCGCATGACCAATTAATCAATTACAACATGGATTGTGATAAGATGATTGAGAACGATATTTGAATTTGAGATACCACCGATGGAAAATTTATCGCTTCTAGAAATAAACCCTGCAATATATACAAATTTTAATTTAGTTAAACTTCAATACCAATATCAGAGATCAAATAAAAAGAAAAGAATGACAAGTTGTAGAGTGGCGGACAAAAGAGAAACTAGCATCCATTTAGGCTTAGGTAAAAAGTCACAACTAATTAAAAGTCATGATCAGCCACTTGTACTGTCTATATCAATGTTTTTCAATTTACTTATTAATCATTTTATTGTTTTAGTCTTAATTTTGAAGGATCAATTATGAGGCAATTTAGTTGAAAAATATAATGTTTGTCACACCCCTTTTCGCGCACAGTGGTAAGGGTTTTTCCAATTTAAGTAACGTTATTAATTTAGGAATTTTTTATTTTTTTTCAGAGTCACCACTTGAAATTAAGTTATGGTGTTCCAAGTCACCTTTTGTTTAATTGTTATGGGTAAGGAAAATTGTTGATCGAGGGGAAGGTATTAGGCGTCCCTCGAATCCCGTGGTTCTAGCACGGTCTCTTTTATTGACTTATACTTGACTTAAATTGTTTTTGGATACATTATTACATGTCATTATTAGTTCACATTTATATTTTTTGTTGAACTTTTATTTGGTCTCAACTTAGATGCGTAACCGCATTCTTGGTCTTGACATTTAGAGGCATAATTGTCTTTCTTCTCATCACACCTAAAATTCTATCTATAAGTCTTATGTTAAATTAATGAAAGTTAATTATATTTTTGGACAAGGTGCGTCACCGCATCCTTGAGTTTTTTATTTTATGTCTCAAGAAAGATGTGTAACCACATTCTTAATTGAAATCATTTTTTTCCTAACGTACCCAAAACTCACCTAGTATTAAAAACTCTTACTCTTATTTTTATGAATTCAAGATATCGAATCTTTTTGTTCTATTATTATATTAATCGGTAATATTTTTAATTAAACTAGTCCCTATATCCAAGGATTCAACCAACCTAAAATGGAGTAAATTCAAGTTCAATAATATAACTTATTTATTTGTTTATCGGAATGACTCATTTATCCAAAAATACATAAATTAAAATAGCAAAATTGACATCAATAATAAGCTACAACAATGTCATAAAAATAGTGGCTTAGACACAACTAAAATTGAATAAGAATAAAAAAAACAATTCCTTACATAATAATAGGATTTTATTCATCTCTTAGAGATGTGCACTAAGAAATAATATAAATAATAACTCAAGATGACTAAACATGTGAGCAGTTTATTTAATCTCTCAAAGTAAATTCAAGATGTCAATATTCATTTCAATTAAATTATGAATGAAACAAAACTAAAAAAAACCTTATCACATAATTACATTAAATTCCATAAATAAATTAAGAGTAAAGTAAAATTGAATACCGCAAAGTCTTGATCGAAACTCGATTAGAACGCCCACAAAGCTTTTATAGATTGTGTGTGGTGGTATATGTATTGTGTTTATATGAAAATAGTAATGAGAAGAAAGAAAAAATGTGAAGTACGTAGTATATATGTGTGTGTAGTGTTGTTGTTTGTAGTGTGTAGGAGTGGGGTAGTGGGGTAGTGAGGTGAAGTGGTTAAGTAGGGGTGAGGGTAATGGGTAGGTTATTTTTTTTTAATTTTTTGTTGTTAATAAATAAAAACATAATAATAATAATAATAACTAATTAATTTGGAATTAATAAAAATATAGAAAAATTAAATAGCTAGATCAAAAAATATAATTAAGAAATTATTAAAATCACTAATTTATTTACTAAAATTTTGAATAAATTAAAAACAAAATGTACCTTAAAGTGTGACTCTATTTTTGTTATTTTCAAATCCTTTAAAATAAACTTAATAAAATAAGATAAAATTAAAATATTTAATTTAGATTTATAAAATATTTAAGCTCTAAAAATGGTGGTAAACTTAAGTTCGGTAAAAAATTACGTGTTTGTAATGTGCTATTATCAATTTTTTCTAGAATACATCCACACACTATCAAAAATGATCTTTAATAGTAATTAATTAACGATAACAACTTAATTATTTTTATTTTTATTTTTTAGAGGCAATTAGCACTTTTTGTAAATGTCCATTATAAAATATTAGTGATATTGAATCTGATGACATTTCATTAATATCGATAAACTTTAGCCCTCTTTGTTAATGAAAATATTTATTACCGTAAAAATATATCACACAATAACCAATCATTCAAATTAAAATTTTCATCACAAATATATGTGATAGTGTTATGATAAGTTTTCTAAGTGTTAGTTAAAGCAGTAAAGTGACTTTAAATTAAGAAGTGAGATTATTGAGAAGGATATTAAAATAGTAACACTTTCTTCTTAAGAAATTAAATAAATGTGGCAACCAAACAACAAGAAATGACTTAGTTTCTAAAATATGTTTTGTGAAAATATTTTTTTTATCAGTTAAAACGTAAGGAGTTATTTGGCAGGATGTATTAGCTATAATATTATTTAGTAATAATTTGTTAGGGTAGAATTGTGAGTTTCTATATAATTAATACATATATTAGTTACATGGACAATTAATACATGAATAAATATGAGTAAAGAATAGTCTCAACATAACTAATTCCAACATTATATTACTAATACATTTTTTTCAATACTATTCTTATACACTCTATCAAATAACTCTAAATGCGTCAATTTAAGTTGTCCTTTTTATATTATAAAATACTCGATGAAGTGTAGTAGTGAGCAAGACATTTACCCGATTCAATGGAACAATGGAGAGTCAACTGTCAAGCAAACAAAACCTAGAAGAAGGAAAATTTCAAGTCCATTTAATCATCTTTATGTCAACTTTTTCCTTCATAAATAATTGATGAACTTGAAAACAATAGTACTATTATTCCCCTTGAAATGTTGAAAATCAAACAAACTTAATAAACAATATATGTGTAGTCTGTAGACAACTAATAAAAGGAGGATAAAGTCCATCTAATTAACCAAAATATTTACTACGCACCGATTAATTGACCAATTCTGTTAGGAGTCGTTTGGTATGAGGTATAAGGTATAATAATCTCCGGAATAAAATGATGGATTATTTTATCCTACATTTGGTTGGAGGTATATATTACTTACACTACAACAAAAATATTTTTTAGCGGCAATTAATATACACATTAATTAAAAGGGTTAAAGTCTTTACCGGCATTAGTTAAGTGTCATTAGATCCAATGTCGCTAAAGGTTTTAGGGACATATACAAAGAGTGTTAATTGCCGCTAAAAATACATCTTTAGCGACAATTAAGTTATTGTCCTTAATTAATTGTCACTAAAGTTCATGTTTGATGTAGTGTTATTAGGCAGTCCTGGATTATTTATCCCAATATTTATACCTTAGAGATCGTTTGGTGTGAGGGATATATAAGAATAAATAATCCTGAAATAAAATTTTGATGTCTTATTTGGTTGCCATAATTGGGATAATTTATCCCGTCATTATACCATAGTGATGGGATACATTATATCATATACATGTTATCCCATGATAACTAATCTCATGATAATTAATCTTGAGATAACTTATTTCTAACTAAACGACCCCTTATTGATGGGATAAGTTATCGCATATATATACATGCTGAAATAACTTATTTCAGTATAATTTATTCCTAACCAAACAATCCCTTGGCTAATTGGCATGCTTAACAGAAAGTTATTTTTGTATAAAATAACAACTAATTAAGTGACTTTCTCTCAAAAGCAACATGCTATAGGCATGTAGCCCAGAAAAGTATACATTTTCACATCAACAAGAAACTATATAAAGCTTGGCGTGCAAGAACTGACTAATGAGATCAGATAATTCATTGAATTTCTCTTAGTTCTATAAACTAGGGCTACTATACAAATACACCTGCCAAACACCCGCCCATTAGAGCACTTTAAAGGAAAAATTATCTAAATATATAACTTATTTTATTATATTCTTTAAAAAATTACAAAAATTCCTACTCTCTTATTATCGGATACATCACTTTACGCGGTGTATCGGAACGTACGCAATATATCGGGACATTTAGTGATGTATCCAAAATCAAGACGCGATGTATTGGAACGTTGAACGATGTATCTGAAATCAAAACACGATGTATCGAGACGTTTTGGGTTGTATCCGGATTCCACCAAATTTAAAGATTTTTTGTAAATTGAAAAAGAGTAAGAATAAAATATAATTAACTCTTAACACTATAAAATTTGTGTAAAAAATTCTCCATTAAAGCTTTAAGTAACATATTATATAAGGTGTATAATATATAAGTTGAAATAGAGATTTATCACCGATAATCACCGCCTCAACGCCGACAAAGGGAGTAGTTATCTCTTCCGTTGCACCGTCGTGATTCGCCGACAACCACCGCATCAGCAGTGAGTCAGCACACGGCGGGGATGTGTCACTGCCACGTCACTAACTTAAATGGGGTCCACTAAGTTGGGTTAGTCTACGTCAATCAATCAAAATGATTTTATTTTGTCCTACACATAAGTGACAACGTTTTACCTCGTGTATCCGAGGTGGCTAAATAAACCGGAGTTTTTTTAAATTTTTTATTTTTTCAACGTGAACCGGAGTTGCAATAATAAATTTCTTAGCCACCAAGAAATTAATAAACAAAATAGTCCTTTTGTGTTACAACTACTAGGAAATGGTCCCAACTAACTAATAAATTTAAGGGAAAAAAAAATTGGCCAGAGAATTTGGTCAGAATGATATTTTATCTATATTATTTTATTTTTTAAAATATTTTTACCCTTTTAACTTTAATACCTTTTAACTAAAACATAGAAATAAGATCAGTTTATTTTTAAAATAAAAAAAAAGGATTATAGTTTTTTTTAATTTTCTGGTCAAATTCTAGCCAAATTTTCTGGCCATTTAGCACTTTCCTAAATTTAATTGGATTTTGAAATGCACAACATGTGTTTCCTCTTGTTTGTGAATTTGCTTGATTGAATGTTTCGACTACTTGATCCCCTTCGATACCTTATTATCTTTCCGTAATAATTATATTCATTAATGTAAGCATGCTTTCTGGATTATTTTGGATCGTTTTTCTTAAGACGAAAATAATTTTTTTTCTCACTTATTAATACTATATTGAATGTATATTGCTTTTATTGGAAAGTGGAAACAAGCTTTCTGAATTGCTCATTGTGATCTCTATATCATCGATTTTTTCATACGACATTGATAGTTTAATTAATCTAGAATATAATTAGGAGTTTTCGGTTGGCGGATTCCGCCAATCATACAACCATCGTTCAACCAAGAACTCTAATTAGGAAGGCGTCTTTGTAGACATTGAAATTTAATTGGAATTAAAATAAAGACGGTACAAGATGAGTATATATAGTCCATCTTCTAATTCTAAGGTCCTTTAGGGTTTCTAAGAGGCTCATTTACCCTTAAAGTACTCTAGCTCACACTTATAAAAATAGACATATATTTCCTTGAAGAAACTTCTCAAATATCTATAATTAAATTATTAGGTAGTCACAAACAGATCAAATCTTGAATATTTATAACTTTGGATATTCATAAAGAGATCAAGATCTCGAATATTTCAATTATGTAACAATAGATATCATAGATTTATTTATTTTTCTTAATTTCAAATGCGCGTCAAGCAGATTAATTACAACCATATTGAGCTCGTGGCCAATCTTTTTTTCTTCTAAATATTTCAAGATTTCGAGCTGGATTGGTGGTTGGCAAGTACTATTTTATGACAAACATGGAAAATGTTAACAAGTTGTTTAATTTATATCAAAATATAAATATGTTCTAGTATCTTTTCGGTTGTAGCTTGCAAGTCACAATCACATATAAATACACTAGTCATATAAAAAAAGAACAAATAAATAAATAAAAAGTTGGTGTCTTTTTAACTACCATAAAGCCAAACACAACACTATAAGAAAAATAAGATTCAGAATGCGAAATTTAGAAATAAATTTAGGTAGGAATAAGCATTATTATGGTATCTATTAAACTTTCGTTGGTATGCTATTTACGTTAAATAATTGGTTGGTAGGCTACTGTTAAAACTTTAATAAATACAACAAATACCAAACTATTCGTACTGTAAAAGCGTCACATCGCCACAAAGTGACAATCTTCTCTAACAAATATCATCAATACTTGAAAGGAAATGAATATAACTTACGGTAAAACTTTCACGAGGTTTGGAGAAGATGGCGTGTTAGTAATCTTGTAAAAGTAGAGAAATTGTTTTTAATAGACTCACGGTTCAAGCAAAGCATATATAATAAAATCACGTATGAAAATGTAAGGCCGAAAATACAATAATATAGAAGAAAATAGTAACAAAAACACGTAATATGATAACCGGAGCAAAGAAACCAACATATACTAAATGAAATTTGAAAGCAAGATAGTATGTGATCGAGTAATGATAACAATCATGATAAGGTAGGCTAGACATCGCTCGACTACCTACTAACATTCTACCATAATCTTCAACCTTCATATTTTCCTATTTAGGGTCGATATATCTTTGATAAATTACAATTATATGTCATGTCATGTCTAATTACATTCCTTAATATTTTTTCGACCTACCTCTACATGCATGATAACCAACCTCTCACTCCTGATCACTGAATCAACACAACACATGGCTACAATTTTGTAATGCACATAGTTCAGGCTTGCAAATTAAAATCGTTGTTAGTCGAGAAGTCAAAAAAAGTAATTTGAACGATTAGACAAGTGGTGGAAAAATTAATAAAAGTTGTGTGTTGCTTTGTGCCCTAAAGAGGTGGTCCAGGAATCAATCAATTAAACAAAATCAAATATATTACCGAAAAAATCAGTTTGCAACTATTTATAATCATGTGTGAAGCTTTTAATTAGTCGTAAGTTGCTGTAAGGTTTCCAGTTTTCATACCTAAACCTCCTTTCTAATTCTAATTATTATTATTATTATTATTATTATGTAACTAATTAAAATACTAGTACTATATTATATGGTGGGGGACCCCTCTAAACTTAATGAATTGGCAATTTAGGTTTTGGCCACCATTTTGGAAACTGGCAAGCCATACTGTATAGTACTAAACTCTTTTTAATTTTGTCGCATGTCACGATCTATTCTGACCAATCAAATGTTATATATGCAACAAATTAATTAGGTTAAGTTACTAATGCCAATTTTCAAAGATAGTTGAAAAAATCATTTATAAGAACATTGAGAAAAAAACTGTATTATACTATTTTGGGGTTTGGATCTTGTGGTTGTGAATCAAATAATGTAGCTTAGGTTAGAATTCAGAGTCTACCTTTTCACATTGTAAAACCTCTTTAAGGGTTGGATTCTAGTGACGGCTCTTAGGTTGTGTGGACCTATATCTAGCTATTAAAACTGGTGGTCTGATGTCCCTATACATATCTTATCATGCGTACTGTTTGTGTTGTCTTATGGAACAATTAAAAAGTATGATAATAAACTGGCAATATTGTTGTAAGTAACCTTATTGTTAGCTTATAAACTTAGGAATTAAGGGTTATTTGGTTCATATAATTGCTATAAAGAGACTATATATAATGCGGGAAAATCGCTTAGGTAGGAATTAACAATAAAGGATTTTGTTATATCGTAACTATTAATGAGAAAATTGTAATTACTCCCTCCATCTAATAATAGTTGTTCGCTCTACTATTTTAGGATGTCCAACAAATATACTTGTTCACTTTATGAATAATTTTACATATAGTTCCTAATTTACCCTTATCATTGATTATAGTTATTTATCCATTACATTTTTCAAGATATTTTATTTATTATATTCAAAGGGTGATATAGTAAAATTTTTCTTCTATTTATAATTTTTAGATAAGTATTATTGGACAGAGAGTATATATATGAGTCGCCTGCTTTAAAAGTGCATTTTAATTATATTTTAACCACAGATTACTAATGTATAGAAATGACTATGAGGCGGAACGGATACAAAATAGAGTGGGTTTTAATTTTTGCAAGGCAGGGCGAGTTTGAGTTTTTGCAGGGAAAAATATATATATATATGATACATGTTAAAAAATAAGAAATTATATGATTACTAAATAGCCCCTAAAACAAATACGACAACATTCAACTACTTACTACTCGATTAATCCTCGACTTTGAAACCTTTCTTAAAAAGTATATTTAATTAAATGAGTAACTGAAATTGATGGAACCAAAACTTCATAAAATTAAATAATGATAGCCCTCGTTTGTAACGATTTTGACTTTTGCATGTGAATAGTAAAAGAAGAAACGGCGTTAGAAACGGAGGCGGTATTGCTCCCCGCAAGTCAAGCATTCGCCGTTAAAAACAACCTTCTTTCTGATCATGGAAGATTCCACGTGATTCTCGGTAAACTCGCTGCTCTTTATGGTCCCAATGTCCACCTTTTAAATTCGTAATTATTTGTGCACTTTTAAATTAACATATTTATTAAAAAAACAATTATTAACGTAGTGAGCTTACCATTTTATCCCTATTAATTATAAAGTGGATAAATTTTTTTTTGTCCGTTCTTGATTTGTCAAAATGAACAAGTAATTAAGGACAACTAAAAAAGGAAAAGTGGACAAATAATAAGGAACAGAGGGAGTAGTATACTCATAATAAATAGGAAGAGGCATACTCTCTTCGTTTATAAAGCAGACAAATATTATTCGATATCCTAAAATAATATATTGGATAACTATTATTGGACGGAGGGAGTAGTATTTAGTAGTTAAAACATGACCAGAGGCTTTAGATGTTTGAATGGGGTAAAAACTAAAATCCACTCGTCCCATATATTGTCTATCGACTACGCCTTTCAATCAGATCTTAATTATTAGGAATAATTAATTACTATTTTCATTAACAACACATATATCAAAATACAGTATGTGACTGAATCGAAATCGAAGATATAATAATAACTCCTTTTTGTTTTAGATGAAAAAGGGGTTTTGATGAACGAGGTCTAGAAGTGGTCGTATGATTGTTGAGTTCAGATAAGCTGTATTGATAGAGCAAAATCACTCTTTTAAAGGTGGGATCAATCCCTTAAATATTTCGTCCGAGTTCGTATCGTACAAAAAAAAATCAGAGATGAAAAATGAAAGAAAATATTTTTGTCCAAAAAATAATGAAATTGATCAAATACTATTCATGTACGAGGATCAAATAATTATTTCTTAATTTTAATTAGACATAGATTCATTCTAAGATAGATAAAGAAAAAAAATGATAATTTCAAGTATAAATTAAAAATATAGTAATGCTAAAAAGAAACATTAGCAACTTGGAAATATTTAAAAACAAAAATACACTAAAAAGAGACTTGGATTTGGAAGACACGTGACAATCACATGTGTAAAGTAGCATACCTTTTTTTTTTTAAATTATAATTTTTTTAATGTTTTTTTTTTTGTTGCTAATCAAGCCAAAATATGGGAAAAGAATATCAATTACTATTATCAAAAGTAGTGAAATCTCACAGAGCGCCACATCATCAATTAGCACGTGTATACGTGCAGTATTGGACTGCCACGTGTCGTTGACAACTGTCCACGTGGCACTGCGTCTCATTTGGCCGTTCGCAAGCACGCTGTTGTTGTGATCGTATGTCGACGTATTTGCATATGTATTAAAATTGTTTTCACTTTTTAAAAAATATATTCATTTACTTAACTACTTTTTTTTATTAAAAAAACATCTTTTATTATTGTCTTTCTGTTTTTTTTTTTTGTCGAAATGATTTTTTTAAAAAAAGAAGTCATGTATGAATTACGCACGTTAGCGTTAATAATGTATAAGAAGCTACAAAGAAAATGCGATAGTACGTACAATATATTCAATATAATTTTATGAGCAAGAAAGAAGCAGTTTAAATATATTAGTAATATATAATATGTATTTATATTCAAGATATTAAATTTGTTTAATTGTCTACGCTTTATGATTTTGTATTAGAGAATTTGCTAAATGTATTAAAATGTGAAGAATTCATTAGAGCTACGAGATTTGAAAACTAGGAGAGGATATTTGAATCAAAATCTAACAAATTTCGAGTAATATGCATTTTTTATATTCAAATCAAAACATAATATAAGTTCCGGAAGTTAACCCTTCAAAAAATAATATAGATCATTATTCTAGAAGGTAAAATTTCGGCAATAATTAAATCGGCTTAACAAAGTTTATATAATTAATCATCTTATTAAACTAAAAACTAAATATAAGTTCAAGAACTCAACCGTTGGATGAACAGCCGCATTCACTATCTTTACACCGTAATTTTGGAAAAATTCAACAAGACATCAAGCTAGATATTCATGACGCAATCCTCTGACGAACAATTGTATTGTTATTTCTCGATGATAAAAATCAAATAAGAATTAACAAAGATCAACCTAGATATTCATAACTTAACCCTCTAACAAACAACTATATTTGTATCTCTCGATAATAAAAATGAAAAAAGAAGTAACCAAAAATAGAACTACATACTCATGACTAAACCCTCTAACGAATAATTATATTTGGATCTCTCGACGATAAAAGTCTAATAAAAATTAATACGAAATCAAGCTAGATATTCATGACTCATTCCTCTAACGGACAACTGTATTTGTAACTCTTGGTGATAAAAGTGAAAACAGATTTTTAAGAAACTCTCAAAGTAGATATTCATGACTCAACCCTCTCACGAACAACTGTATTTGTATCTCTTGACGATAAAAGTCAAATAACAATTAATAAATAATCAGGTTAGTTATTCACGACCCAACCCTCTAGCGAACATCTATAATTGTAATTCTCAATGATAAAAGTAAACAAGAATATTTAAGAAAAAAATCAAATTAGATATTCATGATTGCACCCTCTAACGAAATTATATATTTGTATTTCAGGACGATAAACTCAACTAATGATCAACAAAAAATTAAATCAGATATTTAGGATTGCACCCTCTAACGAACAACTATATTTCGACGAAAAAACTCAAACAAGAATTAACAAAAAATCAAACTAGATATTCATGGTTATACCCTCTAACAAACATTTGTATTTGTATCTTTCGACGATAAAAGTCAAATAAAATTAACAAAAAATTAAATTAAATATTCATGACTCAACGTCTCAACCCTCTAACGAGAGTAACTATATTTGTATTTCTCGATCATAAAGTCAAATTTATTTATTTTTAAAAGTTAACAAAAAGCTAAACTACATAAATTTTACTCAAACCTCCAACAAATAACTATATTTATGTATTTCGACTTTAAAAGTCAAACAAAAATAAATAATTTTATTACATGATTCAGCCTTTCCGACAAACAATCGTATTTATATCTTACTCCCGTATTTTAACCATTCAACGAACAACTACATTCATTGTATATAGATTTTAAACTACAACAAAATCAAATCATCTTCTAACTAAAAGAAGGGATTAACTCATCAAATCACATTTTAAAGAGAAATAAGGGGATTTTTCAGTATCTCCTTATTCTTCGTATTATTGGCGAAAAAGTGAGCCAAATGTTTTACTCCGACAATTTTTTCTCCATGTTTTACCTTTATAACTTGCTTACTCATCGTATTATTTTACAAGATCTAATACTAAATATTAGTTGATCCGATATTAATGTATTATGGTAAATAAAATTCAAGATAAAAAGTTACTTTATCTACTAATTATGCTGAAAGAAAAAGGTTGTCTTGTTTGGCACGTCTTTTTTTGGGTTTATCAAATTCAAAACTCTATATATACTTAGGTTTCTCCACCTTAATTTTCCTTCTTCTTCTTTTTTTCCTTTCATTTCTTTCATTCTCTCTCTCTATTTTCTGTTACATTTTATTTTCTTAGGGTTTTTCTCTTTTAATTTTCCCTTCACCTCCTGCTGCCGTTTCTTTTTAAAGGTAGAATCTTTTTCCCTTTTATTTTTCTTTTCTTTCTTTATTTTTT